>NMUG010004611.1:0-13709 GCA_002855965.1 Monotropa hypopitys | reverse complement strand
CACTGTAGGATTTCCATAAAGAACTAAATCGTATACACAATAAACCATACTTGCATACTTTGCACATAACCGTCACCATATCATGCATCGATATCAAAATATTACATTAATTAGCATAAAACACACATTGAAGTTGGTTACATAAATCATGCCTTGATATGAATATCACTCACTTGTAATAACATGTCTTTTCATATAAATCATCACATAAACATCATGTGACCATGAAATCATAACCCAACATACATTAAACACAGGCCAAACACAAGTCAAAAGACATATATGGAAAGGTAGCTACACACTCACCAAGATAAGTGTTCTCGCAACTACACGTCTACTATGCTGCCTTAGAAGATTCTAGCTTCTCTCCTGTTATACACTATAAGCTGGTATAAATATCTTTTCTTAAAATTTTAAATATCAATTAGCTTTCCATTACTATTCTATACACCCTTTAAAGTCTGTAGTTTCCCTCAATATAGTTTTATATTAGATTTAAGGTCATGCCCCTAAATCCCTAAACTTTTCTATAATTTTTAACATTGACCGGTATGGAACCGGTACACAACCAGTGTACTGCCCGGCATGTCAGCCGACATGCCGGTCCTTTATGTTTTCAAAAAAATAGCTGGTCCATAATATAACGAGAAAATTTATACTAACCGGTACGCAACCGGTATACTGCCCGGTATACCGGCCGGTATACCAGCCTTCAACCGGTTGTTAGGCAAACTGCTGCGTTCATCGAATTTTCTTAATATTTTCCATTCAAATCAACGATTTTACCCAAAATCTGAGAAATCAACTATCCCTAAGTGTTGGACTCAAGTTAGTACTAAACATACTTTATTTTGGAGGCCAAAAACCAATTATACAACCTTGTTTTCATGCTTAGTTTCCCAATCTATGAATTTTTGACCCCAAAACAAGATTAACCTTAATATCTGAAATCAACCCTTAATCTTGAATAAAAATCAGAAATAAATCATGTAGCTATATGCTTACCAATGTTGGGAACAACTTTGATGAAGATTCCTACCTTTGATTTTCTCTCCAAAAGCTTCAATTCCCCAAGTCTATCACCCTTCTTCTTCTCCCTCTCTAATCTCTCTCTATACTAGCCTCTAAGCAAATAGATTATAACCCTAATGACCTACTAATCTCATACTTAACCCTAATCAGAATTTGAACCAAAAAGACACCCTTGCCCTCCTAGTTTAATCTCATTCACCCTTGTGTGCCATTGTTTTAATTCTATTGTATAAGGTATTATATAATTATATTTTAATCATATAAAATCCTTATTTTAATCACACAAATTCTCATAATTACTTCGCACACTTTATTTTTCTCATCACTATCTTTTATTTTATATTTATGAATGAATTTAATATATTATAATTTGGTTTGGGTGTGACACCGGGTTTATCGTTTCTTCCTTTAGTTGGACTTTGCGGAGTTGTCCCTTACTTTGGCTGTCGGGTGGTCAAGCAATTTGGGCTTCAACAAGATATTTTCCATCTTTTACATATTTTACGGGAAGTAGGTATTGTTTTGATTTTACGGATCAATCACATCATCAACGTATTATGGAGGCTTCCGCTTTTTGGAATACTCGGGTAAAGCTTTCATCTTCTCAGACATCTGATACTCCTGGAGTCGCTGATACCTATCTGGATTGGTTACAATCTGAAATTAATCAAGATGCGATAATTATCTTGACTCCCTCAGTTCTTCTGGATCCAATTCCGTTGCCTGAATAGATACCTTATTTGGCAAGACAGATTTCTGGATATTCACTCCATATGTCTTCTTCGTTCTCTCAGTGCATTCAACTATCTCACGAGCAAGATTGTGCCATTCACCAGTTTTCTTGCATTAGAGAAGAAAAAGATTCCCTTCGGAGAGATTTAGGTGATATGTCCCAGCGGCTATTGGATTTGAAGACGACAGTGAGTTCTTTGCAGCGAGATCTGATGATGCACGTGCTTTCGCGAGTTCCACTAGTACTATATCTGGATTGGAGGAGGCTTTGGGATAATTTTCCCATGCTCACGAGACCTATCTTGACAAAATAGCTCAGTTACACTGCGAGTTATCATATTCTGAATGTACTCTTAGAGATGCTCAGACTCAGATTAATGATTTAGAATATCAGAGAAGTTTATTTCAGGAAGAGATTAATACTCTAACTTCTTCACGCCTCGATATTGCTGTTGAGGTGGAAGGTTTACGGGCATCCTTAGGCAACGCCCGACAAGAGTTGAATTTTGAAAGAGGTGTTCACCTCAGGGATATTGAGGATTTATGTGCCAGTTTTTCTTTTCTCGATCATCTTTTCCCGAATGGATATCATGACATGGCACGACTTTAGTTGCTTCTCGGCATGTTGCACATGATGTCGGACATGGATCGGTCTGGTATCCTACATATTAATGTGCTTGTGGATCACCATCGGGAAATTTTCCATGTTTTGTTGCATTTGCTTGATGACTTTTCTCAGAGGAGGGGTCCTCTTTGATTGTATTTTTCATTTATCGGCCTCTTTGTTTGCCTTGTGTTGTCTTTTACATTAATTTATTGGAACATTAATGCTTGGATTTTCCTGTATGAATAAACATTTCCGCATTTTGCATAATGATTTGTTAGGGGCCAAACTAAACAGAGGGCGGAGCCACGGCCTCCTCCGGGAGGACCATAATACAGACCAGCTATTAAGGGTCCGAGCAAGGTAGAGCCAGTGTCAGGACCTCCATAGGACTCTCTCCGGTTAGGAGACTCACAACCCAGAGGTGGTGCCTAGCCAAAGCTACATCAAACTGAGGCCATGTGGCTGAACAGAGATAAGGGCCGACGACTTGAGCTCCCTTGGGGTCACTTCTATGTAGAAGGTTCATTGCCTAGGAACGGCCCCTGCCAACAGCTAGTTGCGTTGAAGCATGTCCCTTCGGCTAGATGGGACAAATACCTCGTCTGTAGCAAAGATTCCCTTGGAGATAGCATCCCGGGTTTTGCGCACATGGCAAACACACGCTTGACATAGAATCAGCTTTTTCGTGATTCCTGCCACATGACAGACATGCTTTATCAGCTTTTCTGCCACCCAATGCTGTCAGGCGACGCCGCCTGACACTGTTAGAGCCAACCTGTCGGTCGGATGTTCAGGCACACAGAGGGGACAGGTGCACTGCCCCATGATGCAACATAGCAGCACTTTCGCACCGAAACACATATCTCTCACTCTCCGATGGATATATAAATAGAGGAAGCATTTAATGTAGAGGTACACCTTCTCTCTCAAGCCAAAACTCTATCCATTTGATTTCTCACTCTAGAATCCTTGCTGACTTTACCATAAGAGGGTCTATCGGTGACATTCGCCGGTAGCCTAATGTTTCTTTATTTTGCAGCCAAGGTTCAGCCACATCTCCACCGCTAGCAACCGAGATCCACCGCAAGAAAGGCTCACCCTCCAACAATTGGCGACTCCGTTGAGGAACCTTTCTCAAACTCTCGAATCTCCGTTCTAGCTTGAAAATGACTTCCAAAAACCAAAACTCCAAAGGAAACCAGTCTGACGGCCGAAGGAACAAGGGAAAAAAGGTGGCAAGAGAGGGGGACTCTGCTCTTCGAACCCCTGAGTGCACCCGTACTGGCGACACGAGCATCCACACCAGCGACTGTCCTAGCCCCCCGGCCAAGCTTACCACCAAGTAGTATATCTGTAAGCTGGAGGGAGACTTGGGCCAGAGGGACCAATAGATCGACGCTCTCATGCACGAGATGACTCCTGCGGAAGGCCATCGAGAAAAGAAAGGAGGCACTAGCACCAAGCCGTGCCGAAGACAGTCGGGAATACCAAGAGCCTTCACAGAGTAGAAGAAGGTTTGAGCAGTACAGGATTTCAGTTCTGAATAGACTTGGAAGGATAGGAGAGGTCCCTTCCCAGCAGAGGGTCAACGAGGACTGTCACGTCAGGCATCGAGTCTCGCCTCCTGGGTATAGGGACGAGCATTCGGCTGAGAGTCGTCGGCCACCTGTCTTTGACCATCTCGGCCTAAACGCAGTTCCAGTAGCTCAGAGACCTCGCCCAGCACGGGAGCAGTCACCGCCCAAGCGCCATAGGCACAACGGCCAGGGAGACAGTCACTATTCCAAGCAAGAAGTCACTTAGAGGAGGAGGAGGGATGTCTTGCCAGCTCGGACCTATGAGCCGTGCCGACAGGATAGAGTCCCCTGCATCCCATTCTCTGTAGAAATTGAAACTGCAAGATCTCCGGCAGGTTTCTCAGCTCCCAAATTTAACAAATACGATCCCAAAATGGATTTGTACACCCACAATGTGCATTTCAGGTAGATGATATCCCTCTATTAAGGGGAGGATGTCTTGATGTGCAAGCTGTTTCCATCCAGCCTAGGTGAGGTTGGGTTGCTCTAGTTTGACCGATTGTCAGCAGGGTCCATCTCCTCATGGAGAGACCTATCAATGACCTTTTTGGCTCAGTACATTACCAGTACCAGAGTGAAGAAAGAGGTTGATTCCCTCCTCGGCCTTCGGCGAGCGAGATCAGAATCTCTGTGCCAATACGCAACCCGGTATTAGGACCTCTACAATGAAATTAAAGAATACGATCAAAAAATCGCGGTGACATCATTCAAACTCGGTCTGGACCACTCCAGTCGTGAGTTCGAGGATCTGATGCTCTTTCCTCCAGCCACCATGAATGAGCTTATGGCCAAGATCGAGCTCCATGCAAAATTGGAAGAAGCTAATAAGGAGAGGAACAGAGCCGACCAATGCTCTGGCCAGGGCTCCAACAACAACAATGTGGTCAGGAGGAAGGAGACCAACAATGTACAGCCAGGAGAGCCCCAGATATATAAGCCGTACAAATTTGTGGCCCACATTACTGTCTTCAAGCAGCCAATATTTATGCTCCTTCACAAAATCGAAAAGGAGCCATACTTCAGATGGCCATAGAAGTGGTTGGGAGCTCAAAGAGGCGGCAACGACAAGTATAGGTGCTCCTATCACAGGGAGAAGGGTCATTTGACAACCAATTGCCGAGTCTACAAGGACTTTCTTGAGGAGTTGGTCATTGCTGGCCATCTTGGGGAGTTCATTGACATGGAGAAGACATCCACTGCTATACCGAAGGAGGACCCCAAGTTGGCCCTACGCATCATCAGCGTGATCCATGGGATGGTGGATCACCAACGAAAGGAGCAGCTTCGGTCAGAGCTTCAACAGATAGAGGCAAAAGAGATCCTAGCCGTCCAACCCATGTCAAAGAAGCCGAAGCCAGACTCCAGGTATTCGATTACTTTTTCTAATAAAGACTCTGAGAGGGTTCAACACTCCTACGACGATTCCCTTGTCATCACTCTACAGGTTGCCGACTGCCAGGTCTGGAGGGTCCTCATCGACCTTGACAGCTCGGCAGATGTCATATATTATTCCTTATTCAAGAAAATAGGGTACAAGGAGGAAGACCTACAACTGACTGACGTGTACATAGCATCAAGAGAGTTGCTTCCACATACCACCAGGTTATTAAATTTATTGGCAGAAGAGGCGTGGAGGAGCTCAGAGGAGACCAGACCTCGGCGAAGCAGTGCTACATCGCTGATGTCAAAGGGAAAGTTACCCCTGAGCAAGTCCACTGGGGGGAGGTTCTAGATCAGCTGGTTACGGAGGACGTCGGTTCAAGTGCCTCGACAAAATCTATTGAAGACCTTGTCAACGTCCCTCTGAGTGCCAATGATCCGGAGCACTTCTTCCTTATCGGTTCTCATATGTCCGAAGCAGACAAGAAGGCCATGATTAGCTTCTTGAAGCGCAATGTTGAGGTGTTCGCCTGGACACCATGCGAGATCCCAGGCGTGGATCTAGAGTTTATCAGTCATCATCTCAACGTCCGGCCTGAGTGTCGGCCCATTGTTTAGAAGACCAGACAATCGGCGACTGCCTATGCCAACGCCATCATGGAGGAAGTTGATCGTTTGACCGACGCACAGGCGATCCGAGAAGTACACTATCCCACTTGGTTGGCCAACACAGTGGTGGTTAAAAATAAGACCAACAAGTGGAGCGTTTATGTGGATTACACTAACCTCAATGAAGCTTTCCCCAAGGATAGCTTCCTAGTTCCCAGGATTGATCAGCTAGTCGATTCAATGGCCAGACATCCCATAATGAGCTTTATGAACGCGTACCGAGGATATCACCAAATAGCGATGTTCGGTCCGAACTAGGAGAATATGGTATTCATCACTCCTCTAGGTTTATTCTATTACCGAGTCATGGCCTTCGGCCTCAAGAATGCCGGAGCAACCTATCAAAGAATAATCACTAAAATGTTCAACTTTCAGCTCAGCAACATCATGGAGGCATACATTGATGACATGGTCGTCAAAAACAAAGCAGAAGAGAACCACCTGGCAAATCTGCAGAAGGTATTTGATATTCTAAAGATGCACAAGCTTCGGCTCAACGCAGCCAAATGTGCCTTCAGATTCAGCTCGGGGAAATTCCTGGGCCATCTTGTCACGCGACGAGGAATTGAGGCTGACCCCTCTCAGATCTCGGCCATCCAGAAGATAGAAGAGCCCAGAACGTTAAAGGAAGTGCAGAAGCTTGCAGGAATGGCCGCAACCCTCAACCGGTTCATTAGCAGGTCCTTAGACAAATGCCGACCATTCTATAAGGTATTAAAGAAAAATAGCCGAAGGCATTTTCTATGGACCGATCAGTGGAGGGAGTCCCTCGCCAATCTCAAAGAATACATCTCTTCGGTTCTCATGCTTGCCAAACTAATGCAAGGGGAAGAGTTGTACCTATATCTTTCCATCACGCCGCATACCGTCAGCTCAGCATTGGTTCGGAAAGAAGGGCCTGAGCAGCTGTCGGTCTACTTCTCAAGCAAATCACTTATCAGTGCGGAGACCAAGTATCTTCCTCTTTAAAATCTTATATATGCTCTGGTTATTGCTTCCAGGAAACCTGCACCATACTTCAAGGTGCATACTATTGTGGTCTTGACCGAGTTCCCTCTTCGGGCGTTGCTCAAACGCGTCGACCTATCTGGCCGAATCACTAAGTGGGCCATCGAACTGGCAAACTTCGACATCAAGTTCCAGCTGAAGACAGCCATCAAAGGCCAGGTCTTGGCCAACTTCCTCGCTGAATTCTCTCCTCGGACAGAGGAGCCCCACACTGCAGAAATCATTTCAGACCAAGTCCTGCCACAGTCACTACCAAATCAGGACTCGTATAGGATGTTTGTCGACGGTGCTTCCAATTACTGAGGGAATGGAGCCGGAGTTGTCCTCATTTCACCCGAGGGCGTCACTTATGAACATTCCCTCTGACTCAACTTCAGCGCTTCCAACAATGAAGCGGATTACGAAGCCCTACTGGCAGGACTGAAGGCTGTCGAAGAGCTAGAGATTCAGAGCCTCAGCATCTACAGTGACTCTCAGCTCATAGTCAACCAGATCAACAGAGACTACGAGTACCGATACGAGCGGATGGGAAGGTACAAGCAGAAAGCCAAGGAGAGATTGAAGATGTTCAAGCAATTCCAGATTCAGCAGGTCGGCATGGAGCAAAATTCCCATACCGACGCTCTAGCTGGAATAACCTCAGTAGGAGAAGTCAAAGAGTAGAGGAAAATCAACATCCAAAACCTGGATTAGCCCAGTATAGAAGCGCCGAAGCAATCATTTGTCTTCTTCATCAGCCAGGGTGCCAGCTGGATGGACCCCATCATCTCATCTCTAAAGGACGGCTTACTACTAGAAGATAAGAGGGAGGCCCACTGAATTGTCTACAAGTCGGCTTGGTTCTGGCTTAGCCCTCAGGAGAAACTCTACAGACGGTCATTCTTAGGACCGTACCTCCTCTGTATACATCCAACGTTAGTGGAAGGAGTACTATAAGAACTCTACGTCGGCAGCTGCGGAGCCTACACAGGGGGAAGATCTATTGCTCATTGGGCCATCTCGCAAGGGTATGAGTGGACGAAGATGATGGAAGATGGGGAACAGATTATGAAGAAATGTGATACCTATCAGAGGTTCTCCCGATCATCAGACAGCCTGCCGAAGAGCTTATGCCATTGACCAGTCCATGTCCTTTTGCTTAATGGGGTCTGGACATCACCGGCAAGCTCCCTACGATACCAGGAGGGTTCAAATTCTTGATCACGACAATAGACTACTTCTCCAAATGGGTGGAAGCCGAGCCGTTGGTCACCATCGAAGACAAGGACGTTAAAAGGTTTGCCTGGAAAAATATTGTCTCTCACTTCGGCATCCCCTATGCCTTCATCTCGGACAATGGCACTCAGTTTGTGGGGGACCACTTTACCAATTTCTGTGCCGAGCATAGAATCAAGTTCTATAACTCCACCCTTCACTATCCACAAGGCAACAGGCAGGCCAAAGCATCCAATAAGACGATCAGAAGTGGCATCAAGAAAAGACTCCAAACAGCGAAAGGAAGATGGGCCAAAGAACTTACCAGTGTCCTATGGGCCTACCGAACAACTCCTCGGTGCTCTACCGGGCAGACCCCATTCTCATTAGCCTTCGGTATAAAAGCAATCATCCCACTGGAAGCCGGACTGTCGGCGATCAGAACTCAAGCATTTGACGAGGCCACCACCAACATAGCAATTGAGAAGGATCTAGACCTGACCGAAGAAAAGCGAGACTCGGCCAGGATTAGACTAGCTTCCTACCAACAAGGAGTGGCCAGAAATTTTGTGTGGATGGTCTGGCCTAGGGCCTTCAAGATTGATGATCTCGTTTTGAGGAAAGTCATGGGAAACCAAAAGAAAAGCTCAGATGGTAAGCTCGGTCCAAACTGGGAGGGGCCGTATAGAGTGGTCGGCTATACAGCGACTGGGGCTTACCAACTCGAAGAATTAGATGGTAGATCAGTACCAAGGCCATGAAATGCCACTAACTTAAGGTTGTACTACCACTAGTCGACATGTAATCTGTCTGAGGGCCCTCAATCAATAAAATCATTTCTCTGAAAATCCTTGTGCAGATTTCTCTATCTTTCTCTTCAGTGCTATATCACCGAAGCAACTTACAGTTGCCGTTTATCTATAAAATGCACATGCAGCTCTTCAGTGCTATACCACCGAAGCAGCTTACAGTTGTCGTTCATTTATAAAGCGTGCGTACAGTTTTTCGGTGCTATACCACCGAAGCAACTTATAGTTGGCATTTATCTATAAAATACGCATACAGCTCTTCGGTGCTATACTACCGAAGCAGCTTACAGTTGCTGTTCATCTATAAAGCGTACATGTAGTTTTTCGGTGCTATACTACCGAAGCAGCTTATAATTGTCGTTCATCTATAAAATGCGCATACAACTCTTCAGTGCTATACCACCGAAGCAGCTTACAGTTGCATTCATCTATAAAGCGTGCATATAGCTCTTCGGTGGCTTTGCCGAAGAACCTTTAACAGTTAGCATTTATCTGAAAAATATACAAGCATTGCTCCGGTAGGTGCCGAAGCAACCTACAATCAGCAAGCAATCAAAATATACTGCCAAGCCGAGGTTAAAGCCTTGACTGACCAAAACCTTTTCCTCGGCTGGGGGAAGTAGGGCACATATAGCATAAGAAAGCAGTCATGTAGACAAGAAACTTGAAATAAAAATTGCAAAAATTCATTGATTACGAAAAAGAACAGGCCACAGGTCGGCCCGGTCCAAACAAAAAAACAAGAAGCAAAAGAAGAAGAAAAAGGATGCAAGAAGAAAGATCAGACGGCCGGGACAGTAGGATTGTCCACAACAGCATCGGCACCAACAGACTCGGTCCCAGCGGCGGGATCAGCAACCCAGGTCTCAACAGCAGGAGGGGCCAGCGGAGCAGACCAAAGCCAAGCTCCACCCTTGGCCGACCTCATGAGGGGGGATTTCCCCTATGGCTGAAGCATGATCTTCAACCCCCATGGAGACTATGGCACATACCCAGCCCTTCTAGAAGAGCTTCTTCTTAAGCTGAGCCACCTGATCACGGTACTCTACCCCCGCCTCATCAAAGCCGCGACTGTACCCCTATTCGGCCTCAGCAACCATTTTATTCTTTTGATCCTCCAACTCAGCCTTCAGCCGGAGATTCTCAGCTTTGACCTCAGCGATCCGAGCAGTTTTGGCATTCAGCTCGGCCACATTAATCAGAACTGTTGTCTTCAGACCCTTGGCCTTATTCCTCAGCACGACCAAAAAGCTGTCTGCCTCGATAATTTTCTTGCCGCCATCCTCGGCCTCCCTCTTCGCCTGATGGCGGGCAGCTTAGAGATCACTAATACACCGGTCCATGTCGGCACCGACAGCCATCATCTATAGAGAGTCAGAAGTTATTGCAACCGTACCGAAGTGAAAGAATTCAGCAATGTAAAAGCAGTCAAGAGATACTTACCATGGCATCGCAGTACATCATCCACTGGAAGTAGGTCCTGGGGCCTTTGGGGAGCTGCTACATCTCCTTCAGCAGGGTGAAGGCTTGATCAGTGCCATTGCCACACTCGGGCACTCCGATAGCAGGTCGCCCTATTCGGCCTCAATGCCCTCGTAGGAGAGATTCGGCACCCATACTTGTACCGCCCTCTGAGAGGACCCCACTGTCTTAGCGGTCGCGAGATCAGGTACGTCCGTCTTCTCTGCGGCAACTGTAGAGTGTTCGACAGAAGGCGTTTTCTTGGCGAGCCTCGCCCTCTTCTGCACCTGAGCATCCCTCAGCTATGCCTTTGACGGGGCCCTGGGCCGGCCACCCAGTAGCACCTACTTGGTGATAGCCACCAAGGGCTCAGCATTTGCGACCGAAGGTTCGTTGCCCATGAACTCCTCCTCAAGATCAATAACTCTTTTGGGGCCCATCTCCTCTTCGGCTGGGGAAGGCGAGGACGGTTCGGCAGGATGAGATCCGGAAGCTTTGGCAGGGGCCGACCGAGGTCTCACGGTGTGAGTATATGACGGCGTATACTCGAGCAAAGAAGGAGCCGACTAACGAGCAACTGAGAGCTCATAGACTGTCTTGACTCTATCTGTGTCGGCCTAGTTCTTGTAGTTGCTGAGATGACCGATGTCTGCAAAAAGAAGACAAGGTAAGAAAACATCAACAGAAGGAGAAAGTAAGATTAAGAAAGCAATTCATACTCGGGGTGCCCTTTCGGAAGGGAATAGTCAGGTCGTCCACCAGAGTGAAAAAATTGCCGGAGACAATCATGACATCGTCGGTATATTTGTCTGAGTCCGGCAAGTCTGTGATTAGGCCAGACATTCCAGGCCTCCAGCCCATGTAGTACTTATGTGACTTCTTGTTGAACCCAATGAAGTAGCAGCCAAACCTAAGTCGGTCCACTCGGTGGAGGGTCTCGTTCAGCTTTGCCACTCCCAACAAGATGCGGAATGTGTTCACCGTCACTTGGGATGGTGTGATACCCAGCTCACCGAAGAAGCGAGTCAGCCACGGTTGAAGCAGGAACCTAACTCCCCCCTCCACGACGGCAACAACAGGGATGTGCACATAGTCTGGTCCCGGTTCTGTATTGCCGAAGGGAGCTAGCACGATATTCACGTCAACAGGGATGTCCCATTCTTCCCTAAACTCCAAAAGATCGTTTGGGGAATCCAACATTTGCCTGAACTTCTCGGACCTTCTCTTCGGCGCCATTGTCGGATCTGAAAAGAACACAAACAAGTACGACACCGTTAGTCGGTCCGGTATCAACCCACATAGTTAAGCACATGGAGACCATTGGCTTGGCCTTCAACCAACATCCAATGCCAGTTCGGCTCGGCCAAGAGCGGGATGAGTGTTCATCTTCAACCTTGAGGCCCCAAAACTTATAGAAAGCTTCCAGGCCACAAAAATGGCGATAAAGAGGAACCCCAACTAGAAAGTGTTGCAAAAATGACAGAAAAATAGAAAACAAGGTGAATGATCGAAAAAGAAGGGATTGGGGCTTACCTGAGAGTCAGTCAGTGGCTGAGAAACTCAAGAAATGTCGTCGGAATCTGGAAATACAGTGGCCGGAAATCGCTCGCACGGCTGCCGGAAATCGCCTAAGGCTGGAGAGAGATACAAACGGGAGGGTTTAAAAACCCTAAGGATGCCTTATATAGGGGGTGACCTAGAATTCAAAATAGAGTGACCGGTCGAACTGCCTTAACCGGTCACCACGCGTCTGTCATCATTGTCTTGACTCGAAAGTTGTGCCGGCACAACAAAACTTACAACATGTGCACACGGTGTCCCATCTGCCGCAGGTCTAACCAACCACATCGCGCCACATGGACTGCTCAACCGTCATTTCAGGCACACACAAGCTAACAAAGCGACAACTATTAACGTGATGTCTTGGCAAATGCACCATCAGCGCAGAGAGCGACATGTCAGCAAATTCAAACTGATGGCTCAATAAAGCTATCAGGGGCCTAAGTTTCAAGACATTCCAGTGGTCTGACGCTCCTTCTATTTGGCACCAATGAATCCCTTCGGTGCTAAATCAACCCCGCTTCAGCCAAAATGCCTTAGCCAAAGGGGTTGAGGGGCTATTGTTGGGGGCCGAACTAAACAGAGGCTGAAGCCACGACTTCCTCCGAGAGGACCACAACACAGGCCAGCTATTATGGGACCGAGCAAGGCAAAGCCGGCATCAAGACCTCCCTGGGGATCTCTCTGGCTAGGAGACTCACAACTAAGAGGATGTATCTAGCCAAAGCAACAGGAAGCTCAGGTCATGCGACCGAATAGAGGAAAGGCAAATGACAGGAGCTCCCTCGGGGTCACTTCTGTGCAGAAGGTTCATTGCCCAGGGACAGCCCCTGTCAACAGCCAGTTGCGCCGAAGCATGTCCCTTCGGCCAGATGAGACAAATACCTCGTCTGCAGTAAAGATTCCCTCGGAGACAGCATCTTGGGTTTTGTGCACATGTCAGATACACGTCTGACACAGAATCAGCTTTTCTGTGATTCCTGTCGTATGCCAGACATGCTTTATCGGCTTTTTTATTGCCCAATACTGTCAGGCAGCATCGTCTGACACTATCAGAGCTGACCTATTGGCCGGATGTTCAAGCGCACAGAGGGGACAAGTGCACTGCCCCATGACACAACACAGCAGCACATTCACACTGAAGCACGTGTCTCTCACTCTCCGATGGATCTATAAATAAGGTAAGCATTTAATGCGGAGGTACACCTTCTCTCTCAAGCCAAAACTCTGTCCATTTGCTTTCTCACTCTAGAATCCTTGCTGACTTTATCATCGAAGGATCCACCGACGACATTCTCCGGTAGCCTAACGTTTCCTTATTTTGCAGCCAAAGTTCAGCCACATCTCCACCGCTAGCAACCGAGATCTACCGAAAGAAAGGCTTACCCCCCAACATGATCAAACATGTAATAATATATTCATGAACATTTAAACCTCTCTGTCAAAAAAATGTGAACATCAATATATAAAATGAGATTTGTTAAAATCAGTCAAAAAATACATTTTGAGAATAAAACTCACTTATTCACTGAAAAAATAAAAGACCCACAACTTGTCCTTTTTTCCAGCTGACTTTCCAATCTCAGCACAAGTCGAAACGTAACTTCACCGCGTTGGGCTCAACTACTTGGAGAGATTTAATTTTTATTGTTTGAGAGGACGAGGATTGAACTATAATCC
>NMUG010004610.1:0-13709 GCA_002855965.1 Monotropa hypopitys | reverse complement strand
TGTCCGATCGTTTTCTCAACGACGTCAGAGAGTCAAAGTGCTTTGGCGCAGTGCGACTGGTCATGAACCTACCCACGAAGGTCTTGGCCAACTGCTCCCAGCTGCAAATTGACTTGTGTGCTAACTTGTGATACCAGTTGAGCGTTGTCCAGCCCAAACTGGATGCAAACATCCTGCAGTAGAGACTCTCGTCTCCCTTGTGCAAGATCAAGGACTACTGATAGTCCTTCAGGTGGGACACCGGGTATGTCCTCCCATCATACTTCTAAAAGTTGGGAAGACTAAAGCCTCGCGGAATCTGGTAACTGTTGATCTCCCTGGAGAGCGGGGTGGAAGCAATCTACTGGATGACCCTCTTTGCAATCTCTTGGGCCGTTCCCCGGTTCCTGAGCCGCTCATTGAGCCATGTTCTCATGTCTTCAAAATTTGCTGGCATGGAGTTGACCGGATCTGAATTCAACGGTCTCTCCGCATGCTCCCCCTGCGCGGGAGCCCTGAGACGAAGGTGATCTTTGAGGTCCCACACACGTGGTGCTGATTGTTGCTGCCGCTTATCTCCTGCGTGGCTGTTTGTTTTGCTTTCCCGAGCAACCCTCCTCCATTCCCGACGACGGGGTGGGCCCCGCCTCTCTCTGCTGTCCTGCTGGTGGGTCCTCTCTGTTCCTTCTGGCGCTGCCACTTGGTTTCCAGAAGGGCGAGGAGGATCCTTTCGGGCCTGGCTTGTCTGAGGAGCCTCTGAATGCTGTTGTCGATGGCCAATATGCCTCTGCCTTTCCTGGGGCTATTTGGACAGCCTTGCTACCTCCAACTCCAGCTGCTAAATTGCCTGGTTTTGGGTCGTAATGATCTTTACCAAGTCCTCGTTTCTAATCAACTTGGACCTGGGTGGTGATCGAGAGTATTGAGAGCAAGACCGGCTATCTCCTTCTTGGGAGTACTCCATCTCCCTATCGCCGTAACACTGATCCTCTGGAACATCGTTCTGGATCCTCAGTGGGTCCCCAACGCCTCTAGGAGGGACTTTGGTAGTCTGATGCCGAGCTGCCGCTTGATGCTGGGATAATATGATTTTGCCCTTTACACGTGGCCAATTTAGATTAATCTCACCACAATTGTATATTTTATATAGTATTCTAAAGAATAGCCGTGACGGTGCAATGAGCATTTCTAAATAGAAACGTGGTGATCAGTTTCACCTTTGATTAATTTAGTTTGATATTTTGGTGCACCCATGCCTTGTCAAAATGCTATTTTTGTATGGTATATAAAATAGATACAGATTGTACTTCTTAAAAGCAGAATGTTAATAAGTATGTGATTATTTTTTTAAATTTGGAATTTCACATAGTTACACCTTGGTTTTGCTTATTTTTTGTTCCCGATAAGCAATAAATAAGACAATAATGAAGAAAAAAAGGTGCACGAAACGGGAAAAGAGTCCACCAAAGTAAAGGAAGGAAACCTACAACCTCTCAAACCTAGTATTTCCAATGAAATCAGATTTGTCTTAAGACGTGGTACGTGTTCAAACCCCGTCAATGTCACATCTTGCCATTGATCACGCGAGACAACAACCTTGTTTGTTGTATTGTTATTCATTTTAACAGTATCCCTGCCACCTTTTCTGGATGTAGCAAAAAAACTCATATGTGCACATATATGAAACGAACACTGGGAATTCAACACCTAGCCAAATTTTCCATTACCTGAGCTGATTGTGAGCACGTCATCTCCACTATCGTAGGAGTCCTCCAAAACTGTTGTTCTTGTTTTTTACCTTATCCATCTTGACCTTTTGACAACCTTTAACTACACGACCCTATTGATCACAATAGTAGCAGTAGTGTTTTTCATTCCTTGATTGGGACCACACTCTTGACTGGGATCCATTCCCTTTCTCATTCGTCCTACCTAGGACCCTCTTAATCGCAGTAGTAGCCTTCACCAATGGCCCTCTCGCTATCCTTGTTCCGTATAGCCTCCTGTGAAATTAGGGTGGCTGTTGCAATATCAAAGGCAATATTATACTTCCTGTAAATCAGAGTATTTATGAGATGCTTATACGACAATGGCAAGAAGACCAATAAAAGGATTGCTTTATCCTCTTCCTCAATAAATGGCAAACTGTTGAACTCGTCAAGATGATCCTTCAAGTTCACTCCCTCTGTCATTTGGAGTGCGTACAACTAATTCTTCAATGACAACCGATTTGTTTATAATTTTGACTTGTTTGCTTTCTAATTGGTTCCAAAGCTTTGCCAGATCTCTTCTTGATAATTTCCTGCAGTGGTGTATTTCCAAGATATAAATGAATTGTACTAGTCGTCGGTTCCCTCATCTCGCTCTACATACCATCAACTTCTTTCAACTTTTCAGACTTCTTTTTGAGAGTTTTCACCAAGCCCTCACCCGCCAAGATATTTTCCACTCTACTGCCATAGAGTGAAATCGTTGTGGCCTTTTAAAGGTTCGATAGCAAACTCTGTACTTTTCTCAGCCATCTCGTCACCTTGTGGATTTTAATTTCATTCTCAAGTGTAATTTTGATACCGATTGTTGAGAAGAGGTATCAAATTGGTCCTCCTAGCCTTGAATCACTTCTATTGAGCTCTTATACCACTTGTTTGGATTTTTGACGCCTCTCCACACGACGAAAGCTCTTGCACATATTTAAACAAGCTAAAAGAAAATAAAGAACTCAAAAATTAACATGGTTCGATCTCAATACCTGCATTTACAAACAAAAGAGAAATCCACTAAATTGATTGAAAAATATTACTTCCACGCCCCGCTCACAAATCTCTTCTTAGCTCTTACAAAATACTTCTCTCTTATTTTCCCAACATTGTTATATCATAACACTGCTTCCTTTTTGTCTTTCTCACTACGCACAATTATGTGTATTTTTGTCCATACATCTAGGGTCTAGTTAATTAATGGATTTGTGTGGGTGTGCCACGATCGTCTTCGTAATTCTCCTCGTTAGATGATCCTATGGAGTTTCTTTTCTACGTATCAACTCTTGAAAGAACCAATGTATGGTGAAGTGCGATCACATCAGCAAGAAGAAATGTTCTGAAGGTCCCTATGCAATGTGGGCCATCTTCCTATACCACTCCTTTGGATGGCATGTCTTAAGTCAAGCTTGAAACTACCTTTGGTGACCATCGCTTTCCAAATTCTTTTTGTGCGAAGTTAAAAGTTGTCGCTCGAGTGGTTAGTCTTCGGTGACATGATTGTCTCCTAATCTACTTTTAAACTTTAAATCCTGTTTTGTCTTGCGCCAGATTTGGCCAACATGGAAGATTATGAGTGTAGAAGGTTAAATTCAGTTTTCACCACTCCATTCTATCATTTGTTGCGAGGTAGTAGAATCATAATCCAGTGATCCTTTTTTACTCCCCTTGGCGGTGAACCAAAATTTTCCTCGTGCTTGTTGCTTGTTGTACCCTACCATTGAGCCGTTGAAGAACTTGTTGACTTCTTGATAATACTTGATAGAGTTGTATTTTGTTTCATGCATATTGTGGAGCTTGCTAACTCCTTGGTGGTATTTCTTGAGTTGGATCTTTTAAGTTCCTTGTAGTATCTCATTCGAATTATGTTTCAAGTTGTAAATCACTCACGCGATGGGTTGTTTCGTTTCAATACTTTGGCAAAGAGACTTGTAGCGATATTATGATCTCTCCATTACTTGATGTTGACCTCGATCGATATAATCTATGTTGGAAATTATCTTTTTTGTGATTACTGAGCTCCTTTGAAACTTGTCGCTTCTTCCCTTTTTGCATCATTGGGATTGCATTGTGAATAGGTTTGGATTTTCTTTAAGACGCCGTGTTTAAGTCTCGATGTTTTATGATGGATGTCTTGTCTCCTTCCTTTGAGGTGAGTGGCTTGCGTTGTCATGATTGTGTTGGACATATTCTTTTGTAACTATGCCTTGGACTCTTGTGATGCATCCTTGGTTTGTTGTACAACCTTGGCTAGGAGGGAAATTTTGATCTCCCATTTTCCTTGCCGTATTCACCTTGTGCATTCGTACCGTTTGTTCGTCAACCGTAAGCAAGAAGACGTTTGATCTCGAAGGCGATGTAGTTAGTTGACCGTGGGAAAATTAGATACGAATGCATATTGTTGTTTAGACTTGGTATGAGTTTGGTTCTATGCCATGTTGCTGGGCTTAGGAAATGAATATTTGGCGTGTGTGGGTGTGAGTACTTTCTTGATCGTGTGATGTATGTTTGACGTGCGTGAATTGATTTGAGAAGAGTTACCGACCAGAGCATCCCAAAACAAATCACCAATGTCATACGGTCATCTCACCAGGATGTGTGTGTTCATTGTCGTGTGTTGAGGCATATCTTATGCGTACGAATTTGGTTGGTTACGAATGCTCGTGAGATTGTGGTTTGGCCTGTCGGCGTATCCTTGGCGTGTCGGTGTATCCTTGGCGTGTGGGCGTATCTTTGGTGTGTGAGCGTATCCTTGGCGTGTCGGCATGCCCCTGACATGTCGGCGTGTCCTAGGTATACCAACATGTTCATGGTAGATCGGTGTGTCCTTGGCATACCGTCATGTCTTGCTCCTATCTATCTATTCGTAGCATAGCTGTTGAGGCGCAGCGGAAGTGTGGAGGAATGAGATTTTCTTCTGTATTTTTTAAGCGCTCGTAGTTTCGATCTTCCTTTCCCTTTCCTTGGGCAAATTTCGACGACGAAATTTCTTTAAGGGGTATAAAGTGTAATGGTTAAGAAATTTATAAAATAATTATCGGAAATATTTTTTTTATAAACAACGAAAATAAAAGATTTTATTTATTAAAAGATGAAGGTTGGGGTTCGATAGACAATGCTCTAGCGGTTTGGAGTAGTGAGGATCCCCGGTATTGGGTTGGTATTGTTTCGAATCATTCCGTCAATGTTCCGAGTGCCTTCCAGGCCTATTATGGCCCAGAAATATTTTCTGAATCTAGATATATTCATCAATGTTGTAGAAAATTTAATTTTGAATCCAACGCAACTTGAATCGCGTCAATCAGAGTTCGGACGAAGAAGTTATGGCCAAGATACTCCCGATCATCCTTGAGGTTCACACAACAGATTATCGAAATAAGGTTTCTCCCCCCTTCTATATATCGATATATAGCTCGGACTGCCTTCTTTTGAAGCTATATATCGATATATATCCCCCTGTCTAGGCCAAGCATTTGATATATCGATATATATTGCTGTGTGAGTTGGGCAGAGAGTGTTGCATATCGATATGTAAGGCTATACATATCGATATGCTTCTCGTTTGAAGGTTGGCAGAGACGAATACATTTCAATATATGTCGTATGCATATATTGAAATATATAAACGGCAGGTTTTGGGGGGATAAGCGAGGGGCATTTTTGTCAGCTTTGGCTCGAGTATATATGTATATCTTGTGGGAGAGGAAGCCCTAAGAAATTTTAGTTGGCCTCCCCTCCAGCCTACAACCATAAGTCTCTCTCTCCCCTCTCTTCTCTCTCTCGAACTCTCACTTTCTCTCCTCTTCTCTCCCTCCTTTTGACCTCTCTCCCGTACTCTTTGAAGGAATTGCCCTTCACAAACGTTGGAGAGCTCGTCAAGGGCTTCACAATGGTGGGCTTAAATCGTAGCTACGTGAAGAATCCCTCATCTAGGGATTTCAAGATTTTAGCTTCGGTAGGTAAATCTCTCTCTACTTCCTTGTATGTTCGTGTGTGTGTATATAGGTTGTATTTTCATAGTCGTTACATATCAATTTTGTATTTGTGGCCTTGAGTTAGTCTAGGTTCAAGAGGACAACTTGGGTGAGGCTTGGGTGTTGAGAGAAGTGGGTCTTTGGGTTGATAGTTGCCTCTAGGATCATACACACACCAAGTGTTCGACAAAATGTCCTTGAGAGTCTTGATTCATATCTTTGAGGAATTGTGGTCTTGGGCTTGTGTGTTGTTGGTAAGGATGGATGATAAGAGTAAATTGGGTCTCGTATATCGTTGTCGGTTCCCTTACAATTGTTAGGCACCACGTGTTCGGTGGTTTTCCTCACGAGGGGTGCCGTAGAGTAAATGGACTATCGATACTCCTTGTGATGTCACCATGATTGGTCTTAGCCTCCTTGGGTGCCGTCGTGGTTGGAGATATTGTTGTGGTCAGTTGTAGCCCTTGATGTAGTCAAGGAGGAATTGTAATTTGAGAAACTTAACAATGTATGTAATGTATTCAACGAATGCCCAATATGAGGGATGGATCCTACGAGGACCATCCTTTCTCAACTATAAATCTATCACTTCTATTTTACTAAATTTAAGAACAAAGATCATGTGAGGAGTGGTTTGGATTGTCGTTCGTATGAGGGCACCAACTTGGGAATTGGGATGCATGATTGCCCCAACTCTTTTGATCTTATAGTTTTTGAACTATCCGGGATTAGGAGAAGGCAGTCCTACCCCGTGTGTTGTTTATGTTGGTACCTATCCAGGTTTAGGATGTTCTTTGCCCTACTCGTAATACGATTGCGTGTGTGATGCCCGATGTGACCCCTTGAGCCGCCAAATGGGAATGATGCTGTTTCGGGTTTGTACGAGTCCTGTGTGACTCCCTTGTGTCGCCAAGGGGGAAGACCGGTAGGGACGATTTTGCGGTGTCTTGGAACATACCCCCTTACTGGTCATCGAGTAAGTGGGACCCCTTGCTTCGGTCTTGTGGGAGTATTGTGTACCGGACTAGTGCGACCTCTGAGTACATGACTTGCCTAGTCGACGAGTTGGGTATTGTTTGAAAGGAAGGCTTGGGCTCTTATGATTTGTCATATGGAGATAATATGAAAGTAATTGATTAATAATTGAAAATCTAACTCAATCTCCAATATGTTCCAAAGTTAAATGAGAACCGAATCCGCAACAATGTTCTTGGTGATTGGGCAGTTGGATGGTAGATTGGTTTGAGATGTGTTGTTGTGACCTTTTGGATTTCCTTGGTTCGATTGGTGGTTGCCTCACTCTAGTGATTATCTTATGGTCTTGGATACGGTGGTCTCTTGGGCTCTAGGAAGCACGGACATGCCTTCGGGGTCGCCGTACGCGTGTCGGACACGCCGGGGACACGAACACGCCGGGGACACGACAAGATAGTATGGGACACGCCATTTGGCGTGTCCTATAATTTATTATTTAATTTGGAGCAGGACACGGCGGGGACACGCCGTGGACACGCGAGGGACACACCGGGGACACGCCGGGGACACGCCAGAGACCAAAACAATATTTTTTTAAATAATTTCGATGGTAATTTTGTAATAACTTATATGTTTTGGGTTTCCGATCAAAAATATGTATTCAATGGATCAGATGGCAGCAACCTACCTCCGAGAAATTATCCGATTGCACGGTACGCCTGTCTCAATTACGTCTGATAGAGACCTCCGTTTTGTGTCTAGATTTTGGAAATCCTTACTGAAATCAATGGGAACGACGTTAAACTTCAGCACTGCCTTTCATCCCTAAACTGACGGCCAATCAGAAAGAACGATTCATACATTAGAAGACCTTATTCGAGCATGCACTTTGGAATTTCAGGGAAGCTGGGAAGAGCACCCACCGTTAGCAGAATTCGCCTATAACAACAGTTACCAGACGAGCATTCAGATGTCACCATTCGAAGCACTGTACGACAGGAAGTGCAGATCGCCAGCATGTTGGACAGAGATTGAAGAAGAAGCACCTACTGGACCAGAAATTGTGCAAGAAACTTCCGAGAAGATCAAACTCATCCAGGACAAGCTGAAGATAGCCCAGGACCGACAGAAGAGCTACGCAGATGCACGACGAAGGGAAGTGGAATTCCAGGAAGGAGACAAAGTATTCTTGAAGGTATCACCCATGAAGGGCGTCATCAGATTCGGAAAGAGAGGGAAGCTCAACCCCCGCTACATTGGACCTTTCGAGATCCTTGAGAGGATTGGACCAGTTGCCTACCGATTAGCACTCACCCCGGAGCTAGCCAATGTTCACGATGTTTCGAAAGTATGTATCCGACCCTACGCATATTCTAGTCTAACCTACCGTCGAGATTGAGAAGAATTTGGCATACGAAGAGAGACCTGTTCGCATCATGGATCGACAAGAGAAGCAACTCAGGAACAAAGTCATTCCGCTCGTCAAAGTCTGGTGGGAGAACCAGTCAGGAAGCGAAGCCACTTGGGAGAAAGAGAGCGATATGCATCTAAAATATCCGCAGCTATTCGACTAAGGTATAAAATTCTACCCATTCAAAATTTTTATGCAATTGTTTAAAGTTTGAGAGACCAAACTTTTTAAGGTGGGGAGGATGTGAGGTCCCGACCCGAATAATTAAGTTTATTTTATTTTTGGTTTCAAATTAAAATTATTAAGGCTAAATAGGAATAATAAAGTCAAGGTTTGAAGTTGATAAAATGAGAAAATGAGCTAGGCTAAAAGCCCAAGGAAAGGGTTAGAAGGCCAAAAGGGAGCCAAGCGCAAAGGCTGTCCGAGCAGCCCAGGCTGGACCAGTTCAGGCCGGACCACCTCAGTCGGCCCAGCCGACCAGCCCAGCCCCGCACAGGAAGCCCACTGCACGGCAGCTCTGCCGATCGCCAGGGACCCGTCCCATCCGGACCGTACCGCCGCCTGACGCGGATGGGACAACACAGTCGCAGGTTGCAGACTGTTAGGCTAGGTGCTCAGATCTGACCTGGATGGGACAACTCGCTGACCAGTTCGGCAGGATTAAGGAAGGGTCCAATCAGCATTAAATGTTCACCAACCACCCCAGACTTCTCCGAACCCCTATATAAACACCCCATTCATCAGCATTCAAGTCCCACACCAACATTTCCTCCTGAGCACTTATTCTAGAGAGAAAAAGTGAGAGAACCTCTGTTGCCGACGTCCCACTGTTTGGCCAAGCTCAACACTTGGAACATTTCCTAAGTGCAGTGACCCTACCGGATCACCCACTACTGTTCGACCATACCTTAGCCGACCAGTCTTTGCTTTCCACACTCCTCCAGAAGCCTCCGGTTTATACCGTTCCACTCTTGTCCGGACCAGCCTTCCCGGACAACCTTCTGCTCGGCAAGACCTTGCCAGACTAGGACCCATTCAGGTATACTCCCAGCCTTTCGGTTCATTTAAATTGTCCTTATATTACTGCTCGGCAAGCCCCTAAGGGTCTTAGCCACACTCAGCCAAGCTCGGCAGAGAACCTTTAGCTCTGCCAAAGCTCTCGACCGTAGCATTTCTGTTCGGCACTAAGCCAAACAGGTCCGGTTTATCTTTGGACTCTCTGGCTGAACCTTACCTCAGCTCGGCACACTTACCCGGACCACTACAGAACCTTGTTTATCCCTTACCATGCACTACCGACCTCCCATATGCCAGAGCCCCACTGCTCAGCAGAAAGGACGGTCCGCCAATTCTTATGCTCGTATATTCCAGCTCGGTCATGCACTATGTTGCTCGGACAATTAGTCCAATAAACTTGTATTCCCTTTATGCACCTTTTCGACCAACCAGAGTACCCAAAGCAGTTCATCCCGAACTGCCAGTGTTCGGCAGTAAGTTGTGCTCACTGCTCGGCAGAACGATAACATAAGACCCGGCCCATTTAGGTCGGCTAAGCCTTAGCTTGGTTGGCAAACACTCCAGAACTCATTAACGTAGCCTTACGAAGCATTTCGACCAATTATTAAACCAGAACACTAAGACCCCGCACTACCTTAGCCGATAGTCCTTCTAACTGTTCGGCAGACTCTCTTGCTCGGCCAAGCCATGGTTCGGCAGAAGCCCTAAACTGTTCGGCAGTAGGCCCTTCGGCCCAGAACAACCGTCACTTACTTTCCCAACTAGACCAGTCGGTCACTGTCCTCCGGACAGAAGGCTTCGGCCAGTAGCTTGACCGGCCAGTAGCAGTTCGGCCAGAAGCCCAGCTCGGCAGAACAGTGTTAGTAAAGGATAAATCATATTTAAACTCAGAAATGATATTTTAAGTCATCTTTTGGCAGATTTGAAGATTTAAAGTTAATAGAAGATCATTCCAAGGATAAAAGGTGAATCACTGTATATCTTTTTTACTCGTACAGTTTTATTTAACATGCTAATCATTTGAGAAATGTATTTTTATGCTATTAAGCATCCATTCTATTATGTTGTTCTTTCAACAAAAGAAAATAGCATGCACTCTTCTTTCTATTACCATGGATTGACAAACAGGAAATGTTTTATGATTGAACGGCATGAACGGTGACACGGTAGCTCGCCGCCGGGGGCGGAGTCAGAAACCGGCGAGGAGGGGGAAATAAGGGATCAATAGCCAGATTGATCACAGTGATATCACAACTCTACGTTTTACGCTATCTGGGGTAGCTCCCCAGGGATTATTGGTAACCGTGAATAGCAGCATGATAAATCATGTCGGAAAGTCAAATGAATATGGAAATGAACATGCAAACAAAAGTAAGCTATGCGCTGAAGGACGTTGAGAAGGCCATAGGCTCTACTTGAAAATTCACATACAGGTTTTGGGCTAATAAGCCCCATGTATTATGTTCAAAAGGAAGGAAAGATGATTTCGATAACATATTGTTATCCATGAAAACTTGTAAATCTGGTATACTGTGATTTCACTCTAGCTTTTAGCTTATGCGTTTTTCTAAACCCTTTTTCAGGTACCGACGAAGAATAGCTTGGAGCATAATCCCTTATTGTACTTCCATTTTTTTATTGTTGTACCCTTTTTGTAAAGGCAATTTATAAGCTTTCCCATCTTCTTGTTGTATTCTTATCGAACATTAATGAAATTCATGCACACTGGGTTTTGTTCAGCACTTCCGCTATATTATTGTTGTGAAATCCCTAAACTCGATATTAATAGGCCTTTGCGAACTTGCTCGTTGGCCGGTCATGGACCCCGATTAGGGTTGGGTCGTGACATTGTGTCATTTAGAATTTGGCAACAGGACAGATTATTGGAACTGGTCGAGCTAAGGATGGTCTGTATTTTTTGGAGTCTGTACCTTGCCCATCTTCTACACCCTCATCACTGAGTTCTGCTCTACAGACAGATACTGGTTCAGCTTTACCATTATTACATCAGTGGCATCGTAGACTTGGTCACCCTTGTTTTGGCGTGTTAGAGAAACTCTTCCCCACTCTAACCAAACAGTGTCCTCGAAGTAGATTCTTTTGTGATGCTTGTGAACTTGCTAAGCATAGACGCTCATTTTATGCTCCTGTTTGTCAGCGAAGTGCTTCTCCTTTTATGGTTGTCCACACTGATGTTTGTGGTCCTTCTCCCATTAACTCCATTTCTGGCTATCGATATTTTGTTACATTTATTGATTGTCATTCTCGTATAACTTGGGTGTACTTACTTCGAGCCAAAAAATGAAGTTTTCTCTTGTTTTCAATCGTTCCATAAAATGGTGCACACTCAATTTGATACCAATATCAAAATTCTTTGTTGTGACAATGAGACTGAATATATGAACGGCCCATTCAAGTCATATCTTGATGGCAATGGTATTCTTTTTCAAACCACTTGTGTTGATACACCTCAACAAAATGGAGTCGCGGAATGGAAGAACCGACATCTTACTGAGGTGGCTGATTCTCTTATGTTACTATGAATGTTCCTAGACATTTTTGGGTGAGGCAGTTTTTATAGCTGCTTATCTTATCAATCGGATGCCATCCAGTGTCCTTCAATTGCGGACTCCATTGGATTGTCTTCCTGGTAACTTTCGGGTCTCTACTCTTCCAGTTAAGATCTTTGGTTGTGTTTGTTATGTACATACTCCTCATAGTCCGGGTGGAAAGTTGGATCCTAAAGCTTGCAAGTGTATTTTTCTCGGCTACTCTTCTATCAAAAAGGGATATCATTGTTATGATCCTTTTCTCAGAAGAAATTTGTTTCTATGGATGTTACTTTTGGGGAACACCAACCTTTTTACCTTCAATCGTCCACATCTCTTCAGGGGGAGAGTTCTAGAGGGGAAGAGATGTTGACATGTGATTCTAATTCATGGTTATTCTCTCCAACTTACGTTATGACATAGAAGAATGATGGTGAGGGGGATAATGTCTCTCCTAGTTCGAGTAACCTTGAAAGGGAAAGCGATGAACTTGTACCGGGAGAAAGCGATGAACTTGTACCGGGAGAAAGCGATGAACTTGTACCGGGAGAAAGCGAGGAGCTTGTACCTGGCGATAGAATAATGCCAGATGCGAGGGAAAGATTAGACAGACCAGATTTAAAAACTTTTGCTCGCAAGGAAAAAGGTCAACCTTGTGCATCACAGGTTCTAGATCCTGATAGTCTAACTGAGTCCCCTAGTACTACTCCTTCCTCTTTATCTCTTCCTTTTGATGATCTTGATGTGCTTATTGCTCATAGAAAGCTAGCCCGAACGCATAAAGTGTCGGCTCGATTATGTACCCAACATCCTGTTTCACAATTTGTTTCATATTCTCGTCTGTCACCTTCATATTTTGCCTTCCTTTCTTCTCTTTCCTCTATACCAATTCCACATGACTGGAAGAAAGTCTTTGCTACTCCAAAGTGGAAAGAAGCTATGGTGGAGGAGATGAAGGCCTTGAAGAAAAAATGACACATGGGAGTTAGCTTATCTTCCCGGGGGAAAGAATGCAGTTGGATGTAAGTGAGTGTTCACAGTTAAGCATAAAGCAGATGGCAAGGCAAGATTGGTTGCCAAAGGCTATACTTAAATATATGGTATTGACTATGAAGAAACATTTGCTCTAGTGGCAAAAATGAACTCTATTCGCACATTGTTGTCCTGTGCTGCCACTTTAAACTGGCCTCTTCAACAGTTTGATGTGAAGAATGTTTTTCTTCATGGTAATTTGGAATAAGAGGTGTACATGGATCTACCATCTGGTTTTTCCTCTCCTATCACTGAAGGCAAAGTGTGTAGGTTGAAAAAGGCTATTTATGGCTTGAAGCAATATTTAAAGGCTTGGTTTGACAGATTTCTCAAGACCTTGTTGAGGCTTGGGTATACATAGAGTCATGTTGATCATACTATGTTTATCAAGAAAAGTGAGGGTAAGATTGTTATCCTTATAGTGTATGTGGATGACATAGTTAAGACAGGTGATGATGTTAATGAACTTCAGAAGCTTAAACTCCTTCTTGCCAAAGAATTTGTGATGATGTTATGACAGGTGATCGTATCTCATTTTCCAAGCCATTGACTGAGCATATATCAAAGAGTTTGTGTGGGAATTTGTTCTTAGGGCTGTCAATATATAGATTGAGTCTCTGTATCAAATTATTTTCGGATAAAAAACCATCAGAACCTATTTTTGTATCAGAAACCTCATTCTTCTCTCAACCCTCTACAAATTCCAAAATTCGTCTGAGAGTGTGAGGGTATTGTTAGTGAAGTGTGTTGAAAGCTCAAAGGTGTTGTCAATCGGGTTGAATCTCATAGGAATCAAAGTATTGGACGACGAAGAAGAAGTTCCAGAAAATCTCCATCTTCGTCAAATTCGGATTCATTTAAATTCACTATCAATCTGAGCTATAATTTTTATTCTAACTCATGTATTGGATTCTACTTGTTCTTAGGGTTCTGTAGCATTTTGTATCATCAAATTTGGTTAAGTTTTGGTCATTTTCGACATCACAGAACTCCATTGTTGTCTTCTTCAAGTTCA
>NMUG010004609.1:0-13711 GCA_002855965.1 Monotropa hypopitys | reverse complement strand
CATCTTCTTTAATGGACAGTTTGTAGAACTTATGATATCACATAATTTGGTCTTGATGTTTTTTTTCTTGGTAGTGCTTTAGATGTTCTTTATGCATCTAGCATGTTATTGTTCTTTGCTTTTGGCTCATTTTTCTATTTGATCTTCTGCTAAATTGCACGACTATTGCTAACTCTTGTACATGTAACTTAAGATCACCCAGATTTTGTTTAAACTGGCCTGAGCACTTTTTTACCCTGTAGTTTTTAAAAGAATAAACCAATAACATCAGAAGGTAATACTAACTAGCGACGCCATTGAGTTTTCTTATTACTCTTGGATATGCAAACGGGCATTGCTAAGTGCATTGGTAAAATCTTGAGTTGCCATGCTGAACCCAACATTGCAATACCTTCGTTATAATTTTGTGGACAGAAAGAAAATGCAAAATGTATAGCCTATGAAATCCTGAAGGTTAGTCTTTTAGAACTCATGATTCATGGCTATGGGACGAATGGTATTGTGTGTTCAAAAATGGTGTGCCATGTGATTATTATTTTTGTTGTGATAAATCTTGAGCTCAATTTCAGCAGCAATTTTATGTCAGTTCTGTATTATTGCATTCCTCATAATGTCTACGGCTTCACTAGGTATCTTACAAGTGGATGTATTTGGGTATTGTAATCTGTAGATGCTGATAAATGTCAACAATCAAACCTCCTTTCTTTTTCGAAAGAAAGAATGATCTGTATCTTATTTTTGGCTTTGGGTGGTTAGGATTGAGTTTGAATTTTGATTTCTTTGGTGAATCAAATTTTATGAACAAAATATCACAATAGTTTGTGGATTTGTGAGTTTTAGCACTGTAAAGGTTTATCTTCTAAAGAAAGGTTTATTCCCACCTCCGTTTTTAATTGTATCGAGTATGTTTTCTTTATTTTTGAAGAACACAAATACAGGAAATGTTGTCCAACCTGATATTTCCTTATCTCTTTCCCACTCTGTCGTATCCACAGCTGCCTCCTCACATTTCGTAGATGAGATTGTATATGGTATTTCCGATTATGGTATTTTCAATTTCTTGGTATTGCGATTTCTTGGTTCTGCGATTTCGTGGTTTTGTGAATTCGTGGTTTTGTGATTTCGTGGTTTTGTGATTTAGTGGTTCTGCGATTTAGTGGTTCTGCAATTTTGTGGTTCTGCGATTTAGTGTTCGGTAAGCGATTTCTTGGATCTGCAATTTAGTGGTTCTATGATTTCTTAGTTCTTCAATTTTGGTTCTGAGATTTCGTGGTTCTGTGATTTACTGTTCGGTAAGCGATTTCTTGGTATTGCAATTTTGTGGTTCTACAATTATTTTTATACTCACATTGTATACACTCATGTTGTATACACTCACGTTGGTACTGTGATTTTGTGTTTTTGCGTTTTTTGAACAACATCGCCTGTACTCAGGTTGGTATTGCGATTTTATTGATTTTGCATTTTTTTTTCTTTGTACAACATTGTGTGTCGCATCCACAACTGCCTCCCCACATTTTGTAGATGAATTTGTATATGGTATTTTCAATTACGGTATTTTCAATTTCTACACACGTTTCATTTGGTAGATGATTTGGTATTTTTGATTTCGATTTGTAACACGTTTGATTCTGTACCCACCTGTCACTCTAATCATTTCAGTGTTTGAGCCGTGTTTGGGAGTGAGTCGTGTTTGGGAGTGATCCGTGTTTGGGAGTGAGCCATGTTTGGGTTCTGCCCGTCACTGTGTTCTGCCCGTCAATGGATTCTTCTCATCACTGGATTATTCTCGTCAATGATTTTTGTCCGTCATTAGATTCCTCCTGTCACTGCGATCGATCGGTTTCCGGTTTCGGTCGCGTAAATTGAAATAAAAATTAGGCTATGATGATCGCTTGAATTTATGTGATGACCGCGTGTTATGGAGGGGTAACTCAGTGAGTTTGTGAGATATTTCTCTCTTGACTCCTGTTGCAGCCATGACATGTGTTTCATTTTTATCAGTGTCGAAGGCACTACTAACAATTGAAAATTCGTTATATCCTTAGGTATTGTATTGCGCTTTCTATTTTGCTGTCCCGTTCTATCAACACAGGCTATACCGAAAACACAGATCGAGTGTCATCACTCATCATAAGTGCCGAAAGCACTCAAATGTGTCGAAGGCACGAGTCAGTGCCAAAGGCACTACTAATACTCGAAATTTCATCGTACCCTTAGTTATTATGTTGCGCTTTCTATTCTGTTACCCCGTGCCACCGACACGTGGTATACCAAAAATATGGATCGAGTGTTTGTCACTCATCATGAGTGCCAAAGGCACTCCAAAGTGCCAAAATCAAGAGTTAGTGTCGAAGGCACTACCAACACTCGAAGGTTCGTCGTACCCTTATGTATTATGTTGCGCTTTCTATTCTGTCGCCCCATGCCATCGATACTGGATATATCGAAAACTCGGATCGAGTACTCATCACTCATAATGAGTGCCGGATTATTGAGTGTCATCGGCACGGGCAATACGCTAAATCACAACTTATTTTGAATCACAAAACTTTCCCACCCAAAACATATAACCTTATGTCCCAGTCATATTCCAGTCATGTTCCAGTCATGTCCCAGTCATACACACCCAAAACATATAGAGAGTCGTCGGATCACAATCCAACGGCTGATATTAATCTCACAGATACAAAACAGATACAAAAGATGTATTGGCACCACACCCAATACATCGAAGCATGCGAAACAAATACCAAAATGCACGACATCCAATTTAACTTTAATAGATACCAACACATTTAACTTTACCAAAACGTATGGCCTTTCTCTCTCCCCCTGAAATTCTCTCTTACAAAAGTTTGCTACGATAGATGAACACTCCCGTCTGCCATTGCCCGTAGCCTACCCAAAAGCATATACACCATATCGTCTGCCATCGCCCATCGCCCACCCGTTGCCATCGCCAGTGTCGTCATCTACGGTGATCTCTCTCCCCCTCTCTCTGTGTCGAACTCTACCTCCAACATCATCGCCCCCATCGACAACCCCAACACCATCGACCACCTCCATCGATCACCGCCATCGACTGATTCATAGAAGACGAGAGGAATCAATCTTTGGTCGATGTTGAGGTGGATACTATGTGTGGCGGCTAGGGTATTTGGCAGCGACAACGGTTGGTGACGGACTTCCATCACCATCTCTCTCGACCCCCCTCTGTCAAACTCTTTGCTTTTTTATTTTTTTTCTCCCCACTCCCATTTTGCAGCAGTAATGTTGTGGACCCATCTTGAGAAAGGAGGGATTTCACTTCCTCAGATTGCACCTATAACAGCTTTGTTTCTTATTATAGGAAGAGTGAAATTATTTTGCAATTCCAGGTATTGATTTTTTATTTCGATTTTTTATTTCCAGAACCCAGACTAGATGTTCAGGCAGACTTTCGAGCATTGAGGACCAAATTAGGGGTTTTGAAAATTTTGAAATGGTAATGGTCTCTATTATCTCACGCAATTTACTAGAATTTTTAAAAAACGATATGTTCTATTTTTGTTTTGGCTTTGATTGACTGGTTAGTTTGTTCTAGAGTTTTTCCTTTCTTGGTTCGTTCTAGGTTTTTTCATTTCTGGGTTTGACCCGTTTTTATTTTATTCATACCATACAGTTCAGAGTTTAATGTTTTTCTGATGCTAACTAAGAGGCAACGCTTTTCACAAACATGTTTTTGATCCGTTTCTGTTGTTGAAACCTAATGTTGTAGTACAAAATGAGTTATTGCAACTGCTATAGATTTTTCAAAGGTTGATATGCTTAAAAATGGTGTTGTTGTTCCCCTCGGACAACCAAAATAGAAAATCGGCCACAAGGTATAGACACGTTATTCACTAAAGAAATTGTTATTTTCAATATTCCTTTGAGAACTTCAAGGTCCAGTTTTCTGCAGACTACCCTTCTATTTGTTTGATGTCACTAAAAGAAACAATTGGATCCAAATAATTCTTACATGGTGCTTTAATGTACAATGAGTACATAATCTCTTAGGCTTTGTTGCACGACTCCTCGTCAATGATTGTAGGTATTTTATTGCTCCGGATTTGAACCCTTTTTGTTTTTGATCATGATGTATGAGTATTACCCCCTTGGTATAAGAAAAAATGTTGATTTTGTTGGAATTTTGTTGTTGATTAGCTCAATTTGTTCTGTGGAACGATGAAACTACAAAGAGTTCACATCGCACTGAGAGAGAACGGTTTTCGGTGAACATTGTTCTTCATTGCTCCTTTTTTGAGGTCGTTCCCTTGATTGTTTGGGACCATTATGTGCCCATTGAACTGAAACTAAAGACATCTAATTGTTTGATATGGATTCTTCATTAGTTATTAATTGTGAATTCTACATTAGTTAGTAATTGTGAACTAGAAGCCATCTTTGAATTTTGTGCCATGGAAGATGGAATTTTTCTTGGCCCTCTCTTTGTTACCCTTTCCTTGGTACCTAAACTTATGATAAATCCATGTTGCTGAGAATTTGAGATGCTTGAATTACTGTAAGAATATGAAGAACATTATGAAGATACTTACATTGTCAAAGGTCAAGGCTGATACGGCATATTGAAAATCATCAATGATTCTACTGATAGTCGAGGTGGATGAGTTGAGATTATTGTCAGGGGAAGTGGCGTTTGCAAGGGAGTTTTAGCTATCTGAGATGGTGAATGTAATGTAAGAGCATGGAAAGGTGGCGATGGAGGTGGTCATGGTTGTGGTGATGATTTATTTTAAAAGTAGCAAATTGAATAAAGAATATCCTCTTTCTTATAGTGATTTCAAATACTATTGTCTAGCAGGACTTGGCCTCTTACCCTTTCATCAATGGATTCCCCGTAATCTAAATACTCTAAGATTATGTATCTCTCTCTTTTCTAATACAATTTTGTCAGTTTGCTTAAAATTTGGGCAATGCTATGTTTCTCCTTTTCTCTCTTTTTTTTTTTGAAAAAGAAGAAATTGTATTTGAATTCGATGACTACGTGGCGAGGTACAACCGAGATTTGGTGAACTAATTGCACCAGAGCCTTGCCTACCTGATTTCTCCTAATACAATATATTAATACAGCAACTCAACTGCAAACAATAATTGCTATTCATTTGAACTGCACCAAACCTTCTCAGCAATTAGACGAAGATCATTGCGACGAAGACCCTTCAACCGCAAGATCACAGCCATGTTGCCAGATTTCTGAGCTTTCGAGAGGTAAACTCAGATCTCCTACACACAAGCGAGAACTCCTCTGAGATCCCTCACAATATCGTTGCTCGTGTAAATTTCCAGGTTGACGAAGGCTTTGGCCCAGGACGCAATGGTTGCCTTCAGATGGTCGCTGCTACGGTGGAAAGAGAACGTCTCTCCTTTAAAGATGAAGTTGTTGCGCGCTATCCATATGCTCCACACCGTTGCCAAGAAGCTAAGCAGACATACCGTCTTCTCTGCCTTCCTGAGACGAACTCCTCCCCAGCACTCGAAACACTCACCTTTACACTTCAGTACGTCAGTTGTAGCCGGCTTCGGCATTGTAATTCACTTCCGCTCTTCATTTCATGTTGTATTATGTTTGTAATGAAAATTCAACTGTATGATCTAATTGACAAGTAGTGATCTCCCCTGCTATTTATTTAACTGCATTTCAAAAAACAATGGTTTGAAAATGAGGGGCGTGACATAATTAAATCATTTGGAATATCACATGTTAAAAATAGAGAGAAGACAGATAAGACGATGAACTAAGCTCAGCTGAAGCTGAGGTGAAAAGTGCAAGATGCACTGGAACTGCCCTGCCTAACTCAAGAAAACCCAGCAGCTGACTCCAACTCCAAGTCCAGCTAGTCGTGCAACACATACTAGAAAAAGGAAAAGAAAGAGGGTCTGAGCAAACCACGGCTCAGTAGGAAAACCCCTAACTATTACCAAGAATGCACATACGGTGCGTGCCTATGTGTCCACAAGTAAACATACAGAAACAGTAACCAAACTACATGCACGCAGTGTGAGCCTAACTCAAGACAACAGTGACCTAGGCGTATTGCCAACAAAGTGTGTCTGACCAACACCGCAACCCCAAGAGAGTACAAGGGGTACGACATCCCAAGTCCAACCGAAGAAACCTCTAGTCTCAACTCAACCATCCTTACCGCTAAGGTCAAGCAACTCCAAGGATCAACTAAGGATCCTAAACCAAAGCAAAGCTAAGATACTCAACACTAGCTTACCTCACAAATCGTTCCGACCGTTCACTTGGTTAAGTATTGGATTCACACGTCACTTGAAGTATTTGAGGCATTCCTTTCTTTCCTTTACTTAGCTTATTTCGATTAGTCCGACGGCACGCAACTAAGATTTCAACTGCATTATTTTGATTAGTCCGAAGACACACGACTAATATTTGAATTTCATTATTTCAATCTATACAACGTTGATAGGGTTGGTCCGGTATGGTGGCTCCGGTAACACACCATCCCTTTCCTATCCATCATTCCCGAAGTAACGTTGGGAGGGCTACGCTACCCCCATTGTGCACAATGTCGTGGATGGCGCGACCATCCCGCATTCCAAAAATCACGCGAATGCATTCAATTATAATTCCCCTATCATCGTTGCCAACATTAACAACCTTCCGACTATACACACCAATGTGTTCAACTGCCATTCCGAGTCACGCGAATGGGTTTACTTTCAAAACTACACCATTCATCCAAATTTCTTCCTAAGTGATAGGTTCAAGATTGAGTACGAGTAGCCCTCGTGGGGCACATCCTCCATATTTGACGTTCGTTTAATATGTTGAGTCCTTTGTTAGGTTTCTACATCCAAGCTCAATGTTGACTACAACAAGGGAGAATATCCATAAGTCTATCATTAACCGATTTGGTCAATCATTACGATATCCAACCCCGGTAGACTCAATGGAATCCAACAAGTAAACTCGTACCTCTAACCAAGGCGATGCCAAGCGAGGCCAAACCAACTAAGATAAGTCCTCAGAATATTCAAGACGATCCAACCAACCCAATTTCGCTATGACACTTTCTTTGGGAACTTTATCGAACACTTGGCGCGCATTGAACTCCAAGGGACCTACGGTGCATATAAGGATACCATATGACCACCCGCACACCCAAACAAGTCCTACGATGATTCAACGATACCAAATCCTCCAAGACACGACCCAAATTTCACAAGGGCAATTTATCGAACACTTGGGGGCCTCTAACTCCAATGGCCCCTATTAACCTACAATTCACCCAAAAATACAAGTCATTTCCCTCACGGGAATTTCGTCGAACATGTAGTGTGCGTAATATACTAGGGGCTTGTAGCGACCCGTATTTTATAAAGAAATTTCCAGAATATAAATTTGTATTCTAAATTAGATTGGAATCTAAATTTGTTTTATCATAAAATCTTAGTGTGATTTTAAGGTGGTTGACCCTAGATTATGATAGAAAATTTAATTACGAATCCTACGAGACTTGAATCGCCTAAATCGGAGGTCGGACGAAAAAGTTATCGAAGTTTAAGGTTTTCCTTAAAATTTTCTTAACGCCGACCGGTACACGCAATCCGGTCGACCGGTCGGGAGCATTCAGTGAACGTTTAAATAGGCATCGACCGGTACACGCATTTCCGTCGACCGGTCGTGGCATTCCAGTAAGGATTTCCCTTTTTCTTTTAAAGCGTGTTGACCGGTACACCGTATTCCGTCGACCGGTCGCCGCTTGTATTTTTCCTGCGCGAAGAGAATTAATGAAGGGCTGTTTGGTACTTTCACAAGGGGTCCTATATATGTTATACACACGATTTTTGGGGTTCTTCTCCCCCATTTTCAAACCCTAACTCTCTCTCTTCTCTCTCTTCCTCCATTAATGGAGTCTTTTCCTTCCCTCTCCTAATCCAATGCCCTCCAAGGCTTAGATGGAGATTTCCCAAGAATAAACATTGTTCCTCTCACCTTGGGCTCTCCGGCAAGCCAATTATCTTCTCCGTCCGACAAGTTTCGGATTCTTGGGTATTCTTCAACCTCGAGCAATGGGGTTTCTCCAAGAAGAAACGTTGTTCTCGTTGGCAAGGGCTATCCGGCAACCCACTTGGCAAATCCATCCGACGAGATCTTGGATTCCGGCGACCTTCCGGCGAGGAGCTATGGAGGTGGGGTCTTAAGGAACGTTGAAGAGGATGAGGAGATCTACGCATTGGCGGTATTGGCTTGCGGCAACATTTTCCGGCGAATTTCCGGTGGCTTTCCGGCGATTGCTCCGGTGGGTAAATTCTTGATCATTATCAAGCTTGTACGCATGTGTATTTAGTTTCCATACTTGTGCTTTAATTCGTATCGATTCCCCCTTATATCATCTTTGCGGTTAATTAGAATTCCCTTGGTAGAACCACTTGAACTTTGGGTTGATAGGTGTCGATAGCTGAATTAGTGATGTTGAGAATGTCGATTGGTTGGCGTTGGGTTAATCTCGGGAAATTTTGTTAGCCTTGGAATGATGTAGATGTGGAGAGCATGATTTGTGCGGAGAATTGCCCTTAGAATTGTATAGGCGCCACGTGCTCGATGATTTGCCCGAATGGGTCTTGAGGTGAAATTTGGGTGTGTCGGTCGTGTCTAAGTGTGTCTTGAGGCATGGAAAGACTTGTGGGATTCAATTTGGAAGTCGTGGGTCAAAATTAATGAGGTTTGAGACCATTGTGGGTTAACATGCAAATTGGGTACGTTATGGATAATTGATATAAAGTGGGACACTTGAGGATAGTTGAATGGATTGCGTGGAAAATAGTGAGTTGGTTGTGATGCGTTGACTTGGGATAGCCTTAATGAAACCGTAATGGTCTTGTGCGTTGGTCGAACCCTCTTGAGTAATAAAATATGGAACTTGTGAAATGAAATGTGGTGTCTCACCTTGGCAAGGTCTTGGTTGTCATTGCGGTGGTTTTGTGGTTTGGGCGACTTTCCTTGGTAAGGGCATGGGAACCTTCGGGAATTTGATCTAGCCTTGGGCTTGCTTAATCGGAATGATTGTAATGATTTTTGTATCCACCCAAACATGAAATAAATGAAATGAACGCAACGCACGACCAATACGGGGATGAATCCTACGAGGACCACCCTTGGACAAATCCTAAATCCTATACGTGAACATAATCAAATGGAACATTGACATACGACGTTTGTTGGCGTACGAGGATCCATCTTGGGTATGGGAGGTCTTTGCTCCAACCCTTATACTTTTGACATGACTTTTGGCAACTCACTGGACTGGGAGGTTACATGCCCCAGGGTGTTGGTTGAGATGGTATCCATCCGGGTTAGGAGGGTTCGCTCTATCCCGCGGTATTGCCCATTGAACTTCTTTGACACAATATACGACGTGATGTTACGTTCTACTAGCTGTGGCTAGGAATTTCCGATAGAGTTACTTTGATATTGATACGAGAACGGACTTATGATGGGGTTCTCGGGATGGTCGCTCCATCCACGACATTGTGCACAATGGGGGTTACTTGGGCCCTCCCAACGTTACTTGGGAAACGCTAGGACAGGATTTGGGTTAGTTAGTCGGCCAACTACTACCCTCTCCCCCTATCGACGATACTTGACTTTACTTGGAACAGACTTATGATGGGGTTCCAATGACTTATCTATGCAACAATCACTATGCTTGCCTGGAGTGCACTTATGATGGGACTCCACATAATATTCATACCACGAATTAAATATAATAACTTGGAATAGACTTAAGATGGAATTCCAAGGGGAAACTCACCCTATGAACAAAAGGGGAATTTAAATGAAAGTGTACATTAGTAAGATGTGAATTGCATAGGTTAAGCAACTTAACTCCATGGATAGGTGGCGAGGCTTGGGAGTGGTGTGTGCTACGGTTACCCATATACGCGTTGTGCAGATTCTTGATAGCTCCCTAGTTTATTCTACCTTAGTAGAGAGTGGGTTGTGACGACTTGAGGTTGAGTCGGATTAGCTTATAGGCTTGACATTTTTACTTCCCTTGTACTTGAGGATATTAGTTGACGGACTTATAGCTAGGTCGCCCTTCACTGTTTACGTTACCTTCGCTCTACTACTTTACTACTCGAGTTTCTCTTTACAGCTTTACTACTGTTGTTGCCACTACTGTTGTGCTAGTCCTTTACAGCTTCTACTTGTGCTGACCCCTCCTAGGCATGCACCGTCCGTGCATGTTTGGTAGTGGTCAAGAGTTTATCTACTGAGCCCGTAGTTTGCTCAAGCCTTCGTGGTCCCCCCCCCACAGGTTGTTGCAGGGACTAGGAGGATGCTTGGATCTGGATCTTAGTCAGCCGCTGGATTTTTGAGGTACTTGTCGGGTTCTCCAGTTGTGCAGCTCTTTCCTTTCTTTCTGTTATCTCCCGAGGGTGGGATGGACCCTCACAGCACTTCACTTTGTAGTTCTACACTGTTGTAGCCGTGTATGGCATTTGTAGTCTTCCGCTTTTCTTGGATATTGTATCACATGTATCTTGAAATGTAATGAGAACAGAATGGAATGTGTAGATACTACAAGTAATGTTTCCTCCTACTTTTATTTAAATTGTTTTAAAAAAATGGTTTGAAAATCCGGGGCGTGACATGGCTTCTATCAACCCAAGAACATCTCGTGCCAACACTAAAAACTATCAATGACGTAGTCAAACCTCCTAGACTAACTCTAGGTAAAAATATACAATGTGTATCCAAAATCATAGCAATCAAATCCTACTTACACACACACACATACTTGATAATAATTAAGAATTTATCCACCGAAGCCTCGCCGGAAAAGTCACCGAAATGTCACCGAAAAATGCCCGTCGCACCGCCGCAATCCGAACCCGCCACCGCGTAGATCCCGAAGCTCTCATCAATGTTTGTGAAGAGCACAACTCCATTGCTCGTCGCCGGAAGGTGGCCGAAAACCCAAAACTCGCCGGATGGATTAGCCATGGTGGTTGCCGGAGAGCTCTTGGTGAGGGGAACAAGATTTCTCCTTGGAAAATCTTGATCCAAGCCTTGGAAGGCCATTGATTTGTAGAGAGAAGGTGGAGAATCCATTAATGGGGGGAGAGAAAGGGGGGAGGGAGGCGGATAGAGAGGAAGATGGGAAAATGGGTTCTTTCGGACCCTAAATCGCATATATACGGCCCCCGGAAAAGACCAAAAAGCCCTCTTTAAAACAGTCCGCGCGGGGCCCGTTATCGATAACCAACTTTTCGGGTTTTTCTATGGAGCATCTAGTTATCGATAACGGAATGGGTCGTTATCGGTAACGAACCTCTCTGCCACTTATAATGGGAAAAACTGTTGCGGAGTATTTTGACCATAACTTATTCATCCGACCTCCGAATTAGGTGATTCAAGTTGCATTGGATTCATAATTGAATTCTCTACGACATTGGTGAGAACATTTTCGAATTCAAAAAATATTTCGGAGTCGTAATAGACCGAGAAGACCCTTGGCACTTTTCCAGAACAACCCAAGACAACAACACCAACCACCGGGGACTATAGCTATCCCAAACTATCGAATTTCATTGAATAGACCCGGTAACCACCAAAATAACATTTAGAAAATTATTTAAAATTATAGGTCGTTACATCTCATACCCTTTAAAAGAATTTCGTCCTCGAAATTGAGTAGGTAAAAGAGAGGGGGTGGAAATCATACCACCGACTAACGAGACCAACGAATTTACTCTTCAACAATTGAATCGGAAACAAAACTCACTTCCACGAAAAACTCCTCAAAAGTTGAATCTCACAAAACACAAAAATATCTTCTGAAGGGATGCTTGGATTCGATACGGTTATTTGAACGCTTACTCAAACATGAATACCACTTTGCTTCAACATCCTAAGATTCGCCCGCGATAGTCACAATGCAAAGGCACGTTTCACCACCAAGGAACACCCAACTCGAGAAAACCCGCGTGCCATACAAAAGAATAAGAGGGACAACTCTCGATAAGGTATGGACACATCGACACAAAATTTGAATTTGCCAAAGATATAAGAAACGGAGAATCCCATAAGGGATTAATCTCCTCAAGAACAAATACCAACAATCTTCTCACAACAACATTTACAACGAGGAACGTATTGATCCTACAAACTCGCACGCAAGTAATTTGAGCGTCGTCATCTGCCACAAGCCAACAATCGCACTACGGGTACCACGATACATGAGGATACGCTAAAGACACGCTGATACGCCAAGGACACACGGATACGCCAAGGACACGCCGAGGACACGCGGATACGCCTTAAGACCGTTTGCACGAATGCTTAGCGAATTATAACTAGCGAAGATACGTCATCGCACCAACACCCACGAATCAACCAAAAATAAATGCACGCATGAAAATGCTCAAAAATCCCGAGCCAAAGAACACACCACACCAAACACACACATCCTAGTGTGGTAACCGTATGACCTTGGTGATTTGCTCTGAGATGCCCTGGTCGTAGCTCTTCTCAAACCAATTCACCACGTCAAACGTATATCACATAACCAAAAAAATACTCACGCAACCACGCACGCCAAAATGTGCAAGCGTCAAGCCCAAACAACATGACATGGCACAAAACTCACGCCAAGTCTAGACCACAATATGCATTCGCACCCAACTTTTCCCACGGTCAATCGAACACGGTTTGTTTTGTCCACAAACCACTCTTCAACGATCAAGTAATGTCCAACGTACCAACGTAGAGAATGAGAACGGAAATCTCTTACTTAACTAAAATTTTCGCAACTGAAATAGAAACACTAGCATTCAAATCAAGAGTACAACGCCGAAGAGAGACAATCGCACGAACGCATAGTCTTTTTGGACAAGAATGAAATATGATCAACGCGAATCACCCAACAAAAGTAAAATGAAGCAATACATCCCACGAGTGGTTTACAAACTGAAACACAACGCGACTCTTATACTAGCGAGAGGTCAGGCAAGCCTCGCAATGAACCGCCAACGAGACATGAGAGAAGAACAAGTACAAGAGTTCCAGCACGGTAACAAAGATCGTCAATAAAAGAAACGCTACCACATGGTTCAGCGACCAACCAACACATTGCTTCCAGATTCCAAGATCTACCAGCTTACGGTAGACGAAACACGTAAAGGAAAATCACATAATAGAAGAGGTGACCGATGAAAGAGTCACAGTAGAACGACAACTCCAAGTTGAGTTCAAGGATGAACAACACTAGTGATCAATGCCAAAGAATGTCGACCCAGGGGGTTACAAAGACCACCACGGAGAGGCACCAAGATAAAGAAAGCCACGGGCCACACAAAAGAACAAAAGGGACAACTCCCGATATGGTGTGGACACCGGAGTTACTGCCTGAGTTACAAGAAAGGAATAAGGCCCGACAAACACATATGAGTTTTTCCCATAAATGTTACCGTCATCAAGATTCGAGATAGAACAAATGCGCCAAATGTCACCAAACATCTGAAAGGTCAAACTTGAAAGAGCTACATCGGTTACTTTCAATTCTGTTACCGTTTTTCTGTGTTGGCTATTTTCCGGAACGTAGAAGGTAGGTTGTATCTTTCTTCTTTTTATTGTGGTTTGGGGTAGCATAGGTAGATGCTCCACTTCCCGAGCCATGAAGATGTGATTCAGCTT
>NMUG010004608.1:0-13710 GCA_002855965.1 Monotropa hypopitys | reverse complement strand
GACATTTTGAACAAGTTACAATGCAGTGTAACTTGCACTGTAACTCTCATTGTATTAGCACCGTAACTTGTATTTTGGACAAGTTACAGTGCATTTTGAACAAGTTACAGTGCACTGTAACTTGGACTGTGACTCCATTATAACTCTCATTGTACTAGTACTGTAACTTGCATTTTAGACAAGTTACATTGCATTTTAGACAAGTTACAGTGCATTTTGAACAAGTTACAATGGAATTACAGTATGTTTTGAACAAGTTACAATGCTAGTCCATTGCCCTAATGTGTTTTAGTTTGCCCTAATATGTTTTTGTTTTCCCTAATTTGTACAAGTTACATTACAAAAATGCACTGTAACTTGTCTAAATATGTACTCTAACTTATGAGTTATAGTACAAAAATATGGTATATTGAACAAGTTACAGTGCATTTTGAACAAGCTATGGTGCATTGTAACTTGTATTGTAACTCCACTGTAACTTATATTGTAACTCTCAGGCAAGTACCGTAACTCCCCCATGTAACTTGTATTGTAACTCTAGTGTAACTTTCATTGTACTAGTACTGTAACTTGCATTTTGGACAAGTTACATGACATTTTGGACAAGTTACAGTGTATTTTGAACAAATTATAGTGCTAGTCAATTGCCCTAATGTGTTTTAGTTTGTCCTAATGTGTTTTAGTTTGCTCTAATTTGTAGAAGTTACATTATATTGTAACTTATATGAAAGATGTTACATTGTAACTTCTGTTAAAGAGGTTACAATGTAACATATTTTCACCCATTTATAACTTTGTTATAAACAAAGTTACAGTGCTAATCCATTGCCCTAATGTATTTTAGTTTGCCTTGATGTGTTTTAGTTTGGCCTAATTTGTAGAAGTTACATTAAATTGTAACTTATGTGAAAGAAGTTACACCGTAACTTTTGTGAAAGAGGTTGCAATGTAATATGTTTCACCCCTTTATAACTTTGTTATAAACAAAGTTAGAGTGGAAAAACTATTTTTTTATCTTTACATAATTTTATTCGATATGGATCTTGTTTTATAAATCTCATTATGTAGATTCTAAAAATATATTTTTTATAAAAAAAATTAGTAAAGCAAAAGTTATATTATTTTTTAATTTTAAACTATATTTGATGATATATGAGCATTGAATTGTTTTTCTCCTATTGTATTTAAAAGTAAAGCGTGCGGTAGTTACAATGGTATATTTGGAAATTCATAAAAAAGGAGTTTAAGAGTTACAAATACTTATTGGATGGAAGTTGAAGAGGTTTAGATATATATATTTGGAAATTCATAAAAAAGGAGTTTAAGAGGTACAAATACTTATTGGATGGGAGTTGAAGATGTTTTGATATATTTTTGGGACCGACCCAAAAGAACCCCCAAAAAAGATTTGGAAGGGTGAGTCATAATTTAAACTAAAGTCACCTTGATCCAAAATTTTTATTGTTCAATTTTTTCTTTTAATTCTTATTAAATTTGAGTCAAAATTTTTAAATTAATTATTCTCCTTGAAAAAAGAAATTTAAAAATTTAAAAATTCCGACCAAGATTTCTAAAAAATCACTGAAGACAGAAAAGTAAAAAAAAAATAGTTTTTAATGTTTTTATTATTTTGAATGTTGTCTTATCTTTTTTTCAATTTCGGTCCATATTTTTATGATTTCTATTGCTCTCAAATGAATAGTAAATACACAAAATTTAATGAAATAATTGTATACAAGACAAATATTAAATACTGATGTGGGGAAAAAGAGCACATTAGGTCAGCTCGGGAATGACCCAACATATATCAGCTCAGAGTAACTGCTCAGCTCAGGAACTCAACCGTTAGAGTATGTGGTGCTAAGGGAGAGGGCAGGGGGAGCGTGTCCCCATATTTTTCAGGCTTGATCTGCGCCACGATTATACGGATTATTAGGAAACCCTGATCATGAAGATCCTCACATATGGAAACGGTTGAGGCACTTCCATATAAGTCGGATCATGATCCACTGCATGGCGGAGAAGTAAGCACTGGTATATAATGAGAGGGGTGCAAGGGAAACAGGTATATGATCGAATTCATCCATCTTTTGAGAGTTCTTTATCTTTTCAGTAGCTGCTGACTTAGTCATCGGAGGCAGTTTGGGTGACACACCACCATATTTGGTGTCTCTCAGATCGTTGTTTTGCAGGTGCCGAAGAATACAAGGAAGGAATCTCATTAGCTCGGACGACGGATCTGACCTTGTCAAAAACTGATTCATCAGTTGGTGCCATCCGTGGGAATCGACAACTTCCTAGTTACGGTGAACTATTTTTGTTAATGGTTCAGACTCGCACTGACATAAGAACAATGATGATTGAGGAAATCCATGGTCGGAATGACCAAACCTCGTACACTCCACAGGAAGCGATGACCAAAATGTTCGGTAGAATACAGTCACAAATGGAGGCCATGGCGAAAGCCTTGGAGGAGGAAAGGTAACAAAATCGCAAAATCATGGAAAGGATAGCAGCAGAGCCGAAAAAGAGCCACGAGGGGGGAATCCCGGTTGATGATCCTAGCAGGAACCATCTCTTACTAAGTCAAGATATGAGCCACTAGGAGGGAACCAGACAGTAACCCGAAAGACCAGATGTGGAACAGGATGTTCTGGAAACCATGCAGGCCCAAATTGATAAACTACAAGATCAAACTAAAGCAAAGCCCAACGATAGTGGGTGAATTGGTCTATAACATAGACTCCCCATTCACGATAGATGTAATGTGGATGCCACTCCCACGGAAGTTTCAAATTCCTTCTCTAGACACGTTCAATAGTGCAACAGACCCGTTGGATCATCTAGAGACCTACAAATACCTCATGATGTTGCAAGTAGTTCTAGATGAGATCATGTGTCACGGCTTCCCAGTCACTCTTAAGGGAAACACTCGTATGTGGTTCAACAAACTAAAACCCAACACCATAAGCAACTTTAAGGAGCTCAACAAAAGTTTCATCAATTACTTCATTTTAGTCCAAAGATACTATAAGCCATTTGCCCATCTGCTAACGATAATGCAGAGTCGAGGAGAATTATTATGAAATTTCATGATGCATTTCAAGAAGGAGGTAATTCAGGTGGAGCACATGTACGACAAGGTGTCCATCAATGCGTACATCGTAGGATTATGGTCGGGCCAATTCATATTCAACCTCATGCAGGATCCCCCCAAACCATGGCAGAGCTCATGTTAAGGGCTCAGAAACACTTGAATGCGGAGGAAACTTTGAGTGCAAGATGGTCGAGGGCAGTCTTGGACATTGGACCAATCCATCAACAAAGAAACTCTCATCTATCCGAGGAGAAGAGGAAAGATCGGCCCAACAACATCCAGAGAGATCAGCGACCGAGGAGAGAAGATCACAGAAGCTCGCCAAGGAGGCTTGGAGGGATATCAGTGAGATAACAACACTTCATGCCGCTAGTAGTGACAGACGAGCACATTCTTGAAGATTTGCACAATGATCCCGACCTGAAATGGCTGGGAAAGTTGAAGACTGACCCAAACCGAAGGTCGAGAGAAAAACATTGTCGCTTTCATCGAGACCATGTGTCGCGCCCCGTCCCGTTTATAACAATTATAATGTCTAATGGACCCGACCACGCGAAATAATAGAAAATCTTATCAAATGCATTTAACAATGCCAACAACAGAAATACTACAACTACTAAGAAACAGAGTCAACTAATATAATAGTCCATGTGGTGATACAGAAAATCAACTAGTCCAGGTGCCAACTGATACATACATATACAGACAACAGTAAACTAACTAACAATAGAAAAGTACTACAGAAATGTCACACTCCAGAAATTTTAATTAATTTCCTTACATTTTCTTTAGATTATCCCATTTCATTTAGTGGAATTCTTTTTAGAATATAATCAAAATTTGGTGACTTAGGCCTCCCCGGGACCCACATTTTATATTCGAAAATGTTTAAAAGGTCCGGGAATGAATTCAGGAGCATTTGTCAATGTTCGAGTGATTGCCATGTTATTCGGTAATCACGTAATCTTATTCAAGCAAGAATTTATTTTAAAACTCGAATTGAAATCCATAGGTGCTTTTCCGAAAATTGGGTAAGGAGAAGAAATAGTCTACCGGAAATAAAAGAAGAAAATTTGTGAGAATTGAGAGTTAAGGCTGGTCTTCTGGAAGTGAAGTATTGGTCTTCCGGAAGAGTGATATTTCGATATGAAGCCCCTCCCCTTTTGTCCTATTTCGATATAGCATAACTTCCGGTGGTCCGTGGCACAGTTGTATTTCAATATAGGGTCTCCCTTACCCCTCTCTCATTTCAATATATAGACCCCTCTGTCCATCTTGCCTCTTTGGACATTTTGATATGCACTAGGTGTATATCAAAATGTAGTCTGCTAGCCTTTCTATCGAAATAGTTCTATTTCGATAGGCACACTTGTACATATCGATATGTAGAGTCCTCTGTTTGTTTTTTCTTCGTGAGTATTTCGATATACCCAAAGGGTATATCGAAATACACAACCTTCTGCTCCCTCCTCCTTTATACGTATATCGATATATAGGGCGAGCAATTGAAATGTGACATTTCGATATACCACTTTGGGTATATTGAAATGGGAACCCTGCTCGTCATCTCCCTTTTTTGAACATTTCGATATACCCAAAAGGGTATATCGATATGCAAGTCTTTCTAGGCAGACTCTACCTTATCGCATATCGATATACAACTTATGTATATCGATGTGAACCTCAGTAAGGGCAAATAGAGAATAGATTTTTTGGCATGTATATATACTTCTCTCTCTCATTTCAGTCAACACACACACCCTAAACTAAATACCATATCCACACTCTCTTCTCCCCCCCCTCTCTCTCGACATTTCTCTATGTCTCTCTCCCACTTCTCTCCCTCTCATCTCTCTCATTTAGGGGTTTTTGGCCTTGAGGCCTTCACAAATAACATTCACAAGGACATCCTCTACGCTTTGAGGGTCTCGGTTACGTTGTTAGAGAAGAACTCTCATCTAGAGTCGAGTCAATCGCTTTGAAAGGTAGAGTTTTGTAAACTTTTGCATACATATACCTTTATTCTTTTTCCTCTCCCTCTATATTCGAATGAAATCCGTGGGTCAAGCATGTATGGGTATTCCTATAGAGTTTTCCTAGACTGTTAGTCTAGGACATCTCTATATATTCCAATGGCTTTTTAGAGCACCAAATTGACTTTCCCATGGCTATTTTATAAAAGCCCCAAATTTGCCAGAACTCTAGTTTTGGAAATTTTGGGGAAAATGGAATTGAAGGTCATTTAATTAAATTGGTGACTTGAATTTCATATTGGTGCCTTAGAAAGCATTGGAATGTATTTAATTTGGCCTTTGGCCCAAAATATGGATTTCGAAAAGAAAGAGATTTTTGAATCAAGTGAATTGGAAGTTATGGATATTGATCATTGGGCTGGCTAGACTTATGGGATTTCGATCCCCAAGGTTTTGATCCCTGAATACTATGTATTCACAACATTGTGCAATAGGGTTTGACTGGACCCTCCCGTCGAGTCGGATAATACGAGGACTTATACGGTTATATAGTTGACGAGCTACTAGCGCAGAACAAATAGCCTAAACTCATATTTATATAATGTGAACCATATATAGATAAGGTGATTGGAAATCTTTTGAAAACCCTTATTTTGATAAGGAGGTCAATTGTTTTGACACTTGATGATTGGGATCATAAATTGGAATAATGACATTCATTTTGGAAAACCTCACTTAAAACTTATTGGATCCTTATACATGCAACTCACGTTTTTTCTATACACTCGCACGCGCACACAACTAGTATATATATCGTCTGTTTATATCTCTCTACTAGGCTTTGCCTAATCCTCTACTTTGTAGGTAAGGATCCGGCGACTTAACTTGGAGTGGCTTCTTTGCATCTTTGAGACTTTTGAAGACAATAGCTCTTGCATGGTCTTCATATCATTTACTTACTTTTACACTTCTTTCATTTTAAAGATAACACCTGGGTCTGTAATAACTGTATTTCATACTTTTATTTCTGCTTGTGCATGTGGGTACTCTCATATTGTGTTGACATGGAATGATATGGGAATGGTGGTAGTACTTCCATTATTTATTACTTCGCTCAAATACTATTATTAAAAAAATGGTTTGAATTTTTAGGGTGTTACAATTGGTATCAGAGCCTTAATTTCGAAAACTTAGGGACATTGGGGAGACTCTTAGTCTCAATGGGTACATTATGTGACTTCTGCATTGTGTGTCATATGACCATGTTATGTGCTTGCGTGCTTGTATGTGCATTGCATAAGGATCAATAATGAATGTTTTCAAACCAATAAATTTTATAAAGGCCTAATCTTAGAGTCCTTCCTTCTTATCGGTTGTCAGGATTATGTGGCCCTTTTTCGGTTATTCTTGGGTTATTCTTTAGAACCCTTGTCTATTAGCATTCATTGTAGTCACTCGTAGGTGTCTGAGTTCTCTTGTAGGCTCATTCTTCGTGGTAAATTCTCGTAGTGTAAAATTTCTTCATTTAATATAAATTCTCATCTGCCTTGTAGAAGTATGTCTAACCGTCGAGGATGTGGTCGTCATGGAGTTCCTATCCCCGATGCTGTCAGCGAAGAAGTCAATGGTCTACCTAGGGACCTTCCCGACATGGTTCAGCCTAAAGGGGTTATCCCCAGAGGGATGGCTAATGCGGGACAATTTGTCCGTGAGATAGCTGCAGACATAGTTGAGGCCAGTAGAGAGATTGTTGCACCGAGAGGAAATGCTCCTAGTAGAATCTCGGAGGCTCTTTGCGAATTCCGTAGAATAGATCCACCCAAGTTCAATGGGGAGGGCGACCAAATAGAGGCAGATCATTGGATAACAGAGATCTGAAAGATTTTTGAAATCCTCAAAATTTCTGACAACAAGGTTTGCCTCTCCCTTGCTTCGTAAAGCGAATGGATGATGGACTTCAGTTGTTGAAGCAAGGAGGGATGCTCTTCGGGTTCTTGCCGATGCCAACCCTCAGGCTGTCAACGACCCTCTTGGATCTATGTCGTGGGCAAATTTTGAAGCCATTTTTTAGAATCAGTACTTTCCAGAATCCTTCCATAATAGTCTCTGCAAGCAATTCGAGAGGCTCGAGCAGGGAACTATGTCCATGACTAAATATGTCACGACCCATCCCAGAATACTAATAAATAAATGGAATCCGACTACGAGTTATGACCTAAATACCAACTCCAGGATAGGGAAAGATATAAAATTCTCCAAACTATCAATCTCAATCAAATAATAAAACTACGCAGCGGAAATAAAATACTAATAAGTTAAACCTTCATATCACCAGTACCAAGTGTGACATCTAATGACCAAATCATAAGGTCCCAAAAATAATAAAAGAACTACCAAGGTACTAGTCTAGTCATAAAAATTCAATATCACATCCTCACACTACTGAAAGAAGAATAAAGCACTGAAAAGACTGATAATAATCATAACTCAACTATCCCAGAGCAACTCCAAAGAACCGGTAATGAACCCAGCTAAGCTTCCTTCCCTGGATACAATGCCACAATAAAAAAAGATAGAAAAATATCCAAGAGTGTCAGATTTACAGTCAATGTAGAAAATTGATTAGTATGCTATACAAATAAACTAAAGTAACGAAGGGGTTGTGCCTCTCCCCTAATATAAGTCTTCAACATTGATATAAATATGCAAATACAAATGTATGTTTTGATATGCATCTTTTCAATAGATATTGGGAAGCTTCCATACACTACCACCACACCGATGCTAAGGGTGAAACAATCAAATCCACTAGCTAAGGGCGAATCAATCAAGCCCTAGTATTCCATCAATGGAAGACACATTGTTGAGACAACATTGCTAAGCATCTACTGTTTCTCAATACTGCAACCGGAATACAATATCTCCACGAAATGACATCTACCGTCTTAGGGCCACATTGCTAAGCATCTACTGCCCCCTAAACCCGTTGTCGGGGATAATTCTCATGAAGCGACATCTAATGTCATTGAGGGCACATTGCTAAGCATCTACTTCCCCCTCAACACCCGTTGCCGAGGATCCACCAATGACACCACATAGTGATATAGGATTATGTATAGATGTACAATCAAAAATGAATATCACACATTCATAAATCCACAATGTACCAATCCATGCAATGAGTCATGCTTACACACACCAAGAAGTAAGAGGGTAGAACATCATTATCATCATCATCATCATAAATGAGCAAGTGTAAAGCATGCAAGGTTATCTAAAATTAAATAACAATAACCTCCAGACACTAGGGCACTGTGTGTAGATTCTGCTACTGAGCGATCAAAAACTGAAGAGGGATGTCCCGAAACTACCTCGGATGAGAGGAGTGGGTGCGGAAGACGTGTGCTATGAACTAGATGAAAAGCAATTCCAAACTGCAACAAAGTTGCAGATTATGCGTGAACTGGTATAGGGTCAAGTCGCAAAAAGTCTCTGCCAGAATAGAAGGAATGTCAGATTAGCCATTGACCACAACATCAACATAAAAAGGCCACGTGCAAGTCAAGCAGCCCGTCACTGTGAGAGAAGAACAAGCCAACAAATAATACAAATGTGAATGCCTGGAGATGCCAGCGAGAGCCTGCTCCATCATCAGTCAATCGGGAGAAGTCAAATCCCCCAGGGTCATAGCAAGACTCATCATCCAAACATGCCCCATACAAAATCAAGACGGATTGTCGAAACACCATCTACCTCCTCAATAATCAAAGACTATCTTCTCAGACCTGTCATAGCAGTAAAGGTAGTCCGAGCTTTATTGTCAGAAGAAAAGTGGGCTAATACCTCTAGAGAGGGTCTCATCCTCATCATAAAATGATACTCCTCAACGGTAGGAGTCAGCTAATGAAACCCAAAGCAAAAGAGGCTCAACGAAGGAACCCAATAGCGAATGATGGCTGATAGGAAATCCTGGACCACCACAACTGAAAGCAAGCTAGCAAGTCAACCAAAAACCTGCTCAAACTGAAGACGCTCTGTGGAAGTGAAATAAGTCCACCAGGTCAAGAGCAAGGCGAGGAAAGCCACCGAAAAATCCATCCTATATGGCACATGCGCAAAGACATCAAGATCAATATCCTTTTATTTTAGCACAAGCGAGAGACACATAATATAAAAAATTCGACCAAAGATAAAAAGCAGAATCATATATATCGATGCAAATATAATACTAAAAAAATATGCGAGTGCATAATAACTGATACATCAAAATAAAAATAGAAAAAAGAAAGAAAATGCTAAAATGATAAACTGCAGGAATCAGATATCCCTATTGCGGCTCCTATCAGATCCATCCCTCATGGACCTAGGTCTCTGCCGCCTGTCAACTGAACTGCGAGTAGGATCCGGTGCACCCTACAGAAATAAAAGAAAAGCATCAGAATAGTGAAAAAATATATGTCAAAGCGAAAGGATAGCAATGAAAAACAAGCAAATAAAAACATCTTACCTGATCTTGTGGCGACCGAAGAATGGATGGAGGAAAGCTTTATCCTGGTGAAGTCCCTAGATCAAATCCACTCTGGTGCATCCAATACTGGAACTATTGGAACTTCCCGTAATGCTCTCTCTCTCTCTCTCTCTCTCTCTCTCTCTCTCCATCTGAGCCAGCAAGTCGCAATACTGCTGACAGGAAACAACATCTCTGGAGCCACCTAGGTCCTAGAAGAACCGCTCTTGCTTTGCTCGAATCGACCATCCTCCACGAACTGGGGTCATAGTGGTGAATCGGCCAATGGAAACACGACTGAACCATGAAGCATAATCCCCCTCAATCATCCAGCCTTGAATATCTTTAGTCACCTGGCACCAGCAGTGGTCTCTCATGTACAGCTCCCAAGACGTGAGGGAAAAGAAAGCGCACCTATGACGAGATAGAAACAACTCCATGGCATTATCACCACCCTCAACTAAGTGGTGAAAAGGCTGCCAAGTGATCTGGTCGAACATGATCAACTCCAGCTACGAGCGAAGCATAACGAAATCCAGCAGATCAATAGAACGGGTTGAGGGTCGAGGTCATCGAAGTGCTCTCGGGAACATCTCAGGACCCAGATAATAAACTGGTCGAGCAACACTCATATGCTTATAAGACCATCAAAGAAAAAATGGTCAAAACCCAAGCTGGGTAGGACCAGGACAATTCACTCTGCGTCGTATAGCCTGGAGAAAGGTAGTAAAAGTGAAGGAGCCCTAATCAAAGCGAGACTCATCATCAAAATCGACCATGCCGACATAGGTAGCATGGAACTTAGTGCCATTGTTGTTCAAAAAGTATGACACTAAAAGAAGAAGAAGGAGTCTCCGACGCCATTGGTACAGACCAAGGCCATCTACAGGGTCGGTCTAGAAAGAAGGCCCTCCGCGTAAAACAGAGTCAGGAATGCGCCTACCACTCAATTCAAAGCAAGAAATACCGAGAATGCAGTCCAAATCATCAATAGTCCCGGTAGTCCAACAAATAGGATCACATCCAAAGCGATGGTCGATGATGACTGTCTACTCGAAAGGGGTGACACCAAGCTCACAGTCTCCAAGGTAAAGAGTGTTGGTCTTACTAAAGCAACGTTCTGCCAAGGCAGAAACTAGCGCGTGACGAGCACAGAAAGGGGGATAGAAAGAAAGTCTTTAAAACCCTATACTATCAAGAAATCTCTATATACAGGGTGGACTTCGTTACAAATCGTAACGGCAAAAAACAAGCGACTCTAAAAATCGTATCGCGAGGGCCAGACTACGCTCATAAAAAGACAAAAGGCTGTGAACCCAACCGGGACAATAAAGAAGTATCCTGAACTTTCAAACTCGTAAACTCAAGAAGGACCATTTGACCTCAAAGGGCATCACCAACACCCGAGGTAGAAAACTCCTCAAAGAAACCACAGCAAGGCATGTCAGTATCAACAACCTCATCACCGAAGCCACTCTCATCAATATCCAAAAAATGGTGTGTCTCTAGTCTCAAAACGAGATCGGGCTCTCGAAGGACCAGCCTCAGATACAGGCTCTTTCCTAGGGCGACGACGAGGAGCCATCATGAAGGAAAATCAAATTCAACCAATCAGAAGTGAAAAGTCAGAAATACATACACACATCAAGGGTATTTTTGATAAAAAAAAATAATCTAGGCTTTAGCGTATATGTCAAATCAATTTGAATTCTAGCATAAGGGCTATCGACGGTATTAATCAATTTAAGCCTTAGCGTAAAGGTCAAATCAATTTTAATCCTAGAGTAAGGGTTATTATCGGTTTTAATCAATCTAGGCCTTAGCGTAAAGGTCAAATCAATGTTAATCCTAGCATAAGGATTATCGTGCAGTTGTGTGATTTTTCAGAAGCGATAAATCAAATTTTAATTTCAAATGCAGTTGTGTGAATTTCAAAAGCAATAAAGCGAATTTTAATTTTAAATGCAGTTGTGTGAAATATAAAATCGATTAAGCGAATTTCAATTTTAAATGCGGTTGTGCGATTTTTCAAAAGAGATAAAGTGAATTTCAATTTCAATTTCGATTATGAAGTTTTCAAAAGCGAAAAAGTGGATTTTAATTTCAATTGCGTTTATGCAAATTTCAAAAGCAATAAAGCGAATTTCAATTTCAATTGCGGTTATACAAATTTCAAAAGCGATAAAGCAAATTTTAATTTCAAATGGGATTGTGCGATTTTTCAAAAGCGAAAAAGCGAATTTTAATTTCAATCGACGGTTGTGAGATTTTTCAAAAGCGATTAAGCGAATTTCAAATTCAACTTTCAAAAAAATAATATTGCGATAAGTGCGATTATACGATTTTCAGAATGCAAACATATTAGCGATAACATATTCTTTGTTTTAAAAAGAGTCATTTCATTCTGTTCCATCCCTAAAAGGGTTATGCGTCCTAGATTCAAATAAAACTCTTGTGCAAATTGTGTGATTCTAAGTTTAAATTTATTACGCAGTGTGAATTATCAGTTCTACAAGGACTATGCTATGCAACAGTGTTTTTGCAGAATTTAAAATGCTGTATTTTTATCTTTGTATATTGGTGCTGTGCAAAAATATATACAAAGAGGGGCAACTGTTAATACCCCATTTGACCCACTGCCCAGAAATCAGAAAAACTAAACCTAGAATGGTCAAATACGCTATTGCTGATTGTTTGAAGTGTTCGAATCATCCGAATCAACATCAAACGTCAAGCGATGGTTTCCAACTTTTGAAGATATGTCCAGAATACATAAAGAAAAAATTACCCGAAGAAAGATTGCAAAGCGGATGAGTGGTTTGAGAAGAATAGGGTCCGAATGGCAAAATTTATCATCGAAAGGAGTAACTCGGTTCAGTATGTGCAGAATTGTGTATAGAGTTCCAAAAATTTATTTTTCAATGCCAGTATATCGGTAACAGTATTCCTGAGGCAACACCATATGAAATGGCGATTGTGGTTAAAAAATCAGAATTTAGTTGGCTGGGAGATCTATTTTGTTCGAAAAAGCATAACGGAGCGAGCCGACATCGGAATGATGCGATACCATTTTTATGGTTTCCGGGCGAAAAAACTAACAATCCCTCAAGGAAGGTTGCGACTACGGAATAACTTTTGGCAAAAAAGAAGTGGATCAGAGGGCGGACATTCAGAATAACGGCCCGAGAATCACATTTTCATAGAAGTACATTCAACGTGAGGCAGCAATTTTTCTATGATCCAAACAGTGAGGCAAGCATAATGACTGTATTTGACGACATATCGATTACCCGGATTATTCTACGACAACACGACATGCAACGGTTTTAGCGGATTAATTGGCAACAAAGAGACAAAAATTCATATACTTTTTCAAAAGTATATTCCATCCAACATATTTTCGGAATACATGGGAGAACAATCCAAAAGCTAAGTGTTCCACTAAAAAGAAGGCATCCACTCGCAGAAAGTAGCAGACAATGCTGACATCATGTCGCATCTATAGATGCGACATGACCCTATATATATACAGAGGCCTCCCACGCCATTTGAAAGGAGAACCATCCAGTCCAAATTGCTGTCCGAATATCTTATCAACTATTCTCTCGAACAAAAGCTCAAAATATTTCCAAACCCTAGCAAAATTCAATCAAAACTCCATCAAACCATTTTCAAACCAAACTCAACATTTCCAACTATTTTTCCAGTCCAAAACAGTCTCGAAAATGGCCCTCAAATCAGTCCTGAATCCAAAATCTATCTCGAAATCAATTTTCCTAACAAATCCATAAGCCGTCCTATTCCAAAAAAAACTCAAAAAACACTCATTCAAGCGGAGGCTATACTGAAATTTCATCAATAAATTTCAAAATTTCGGAATGTTTTATTTTGTTTATTTTCAGTTTATATTTATTTAAGAAAGTCTTGGTAATTAATTCCGGATTATAGTTCGATATAGTAGGGGTTTTCGCGCCCGAATATTGCAACGTATTATAATCGTACGAATAATATCAGCGAACTTATCCTTACATTTGTAATCGGCGGCAAGGTATAAATATACATTTATTTATTTATTTTATTTTAGTTGCAATGTAATTTCTGTTGGAAAGTACGCAGAAAATATTAACTTTTAT
>NMUG010004607.1:0-13712 GCA_002855965.1 Monotropa hypopitys | reverse complement strand
CCATATTCTTAAAATTCTTTGGAAATAAGATAGCATTCTTGGTTCAGTAACCATAAACATAATTTCAAAGGAAAAGCACTTGAAAATGTACGAGTAAAGTAGTATATAGAGATTCACCTGAAACGAGACTTCCTTAAGCTCCTAGATCTCTTTCTCCTCAATAAAAGCTTAGCAAAAATATGAATAATAAATCTATACTCAATATTCCAACGAAGTAAAACTACTGCCAAAAAGTATTGCTGAGTTGAGCTTGGCCGAAACAAAGCCTGCCGAAGACTCATGTCCAAAGCTCAGTGTTCTAGTTACAGACGAACAATGCTCATGCTTACTACTTGCCAGAAGATTATTCTATCCGAAGGACTCTTTTCCGAGATGTCAAACTTGGAAGACTCACTAAGTCTTTGGCCGAAGGATTGTGGGTCTAACCGAAAGCTCACCTAAATATAAATTCAATGATAAACTCATAGATTGGCTGCCGGAGGCTCATGTCTACTAAACAATGATCTGCTGAGCTGAAGTACACTCGGTTGACCTATTACCGAACTGCCATACCATGGTCCATACACTACTTTGAGCCAAATGGAAATACTAGGATATTTCAAAGCTTGATTCAGATTGAATGTAGGTCGAAAATGATCGAAATTGAGTTCTAAGGGTCTTGGACCGATTTTCCGAACAACCAGGGTTCTAGTCGAGCTGATAAAGTTAAAGAACGGACTGACTTCTTTCGAGCATAATTGCTTCGGACAGTAGGGATGTTTAATCAATCAACACATATTACGGAAGTGCGGCCGGACTGAAACATAACTTGGCCAAGCTAAATAATAGTCTAAGCAAGTCTTAGCCAAATGCTAGCTTTGCCGAGCAGAGAATAATGGTTATGCGACGGAGCTCATTTGGCCGAGCACAAACTCTGCCGAGCTTAACCAAAATAATGGACGCACATATGAACAACAACAATAGTATATGGCAAGAATCCGGATGAGACTGTCGAAGCAAAATTATTAAGGCAAGACTTAAATTCAAGTCTGCCGAACAATAATTTTAGTATTATAGGGCCTTTGCCGAACATAAAAATGATTTGAAACAATAGTTATACCTTTGGCCGGAGTTCAATGTGCCGTAGGTCAAATGTCCTGAGTTTTAAATGACTTTGATGAACTGATTCAAGGTCTTTGTTGAACTGATGGAGCTTTGCCGAACTAATTTGAGTAGTCTAGCAATCCGAAGAGTGGTTACCGAGCTGATTTAAGGAAGTTTGATACTAAATATTTGATTCCGAGCAATTTAATTGTACGACCAAGAGCTGCCGAATAATATTTGATGGTTGAGCTGTGCGGCAGAATGTTTGCTGAACACTTAAATGCACAAGATGAGCTTGCCGAGCTTTGGTAATGAAAGTTCAAAGCCGTACCAAACAATAGACTTTCGGACAGTATTTCTAAAGGGAGAAAAGAGAGTATAGATGCTCTCAATTGGTGTTGAACCAAAAAAAAAGAAGGAATGAGAGTTGGTATTTATAGGTGAAGACAGAATCTGTATCCAGATGGTGGCAGACATAAAATGGCCATACTCACGAAAAAGGTGGTCCCGCCGGCCGCCCAGCCTTGGATCATAGCTGACTGACGTCAGCCCACTCAGCCGCTCACTTTGGCTTCTTCTGCCAAAGTGCTTCCTGACATCAACCCACTCCACAACTCTTGTCTTACTTGACAGAGTGTCATCCAGATGGACTGCTCATATGGACGAGCTGCCACGTGACCAACTGAGGTGGCCGGACCTCTACGTGGCTAGACCCCTACGTCTGGATCCCTACTGAGCTCGGCAAAGCTCAACCGGACTCCCGAACTTCATTTTTCTTTCACTTAGGCCCCCAAGTTTAATTCTTTCTATTTTATAACTCCAAGTCTCAATTTCTATTTGAATAAATGTAATTAAATTCTCAAAAATTTATATTTGCGAAATTAAATATTTCTATCTAATATTTTCCAGGACCAAGGTCTCATATTCTCCCCAACTTTAAAAAAGTTTGTCTTCAAACTTTAAAATAAGAAATAACCATATATGCATCAATAAGTAAGCCTTATACCTTATACAAATAGCTGTAGATATTTTTGACGCATATCGCTTTCCTTCTCCCATGTAGCTTCATTGCCAGATTGGTTCTTCCACTAAACTTTGATTAACAGAATCACTTTGTTCCTCAATCTCGTTTTCTAACAATCCAAGATCTTGATTGGTTATTCTTTATAAGATAGATTCTTATCGATCTCAATTGATGGTTGAATTAGAATATGCAATGGATCTGAAATGTATCGCCGAAGCATCGATACATGAAATATGTCGTAAATGTTGGCTAGTTCAGGTGTTAATGCTAACCAATAAACGACTGGTCCAATTCTCTCAAGAATTCAAAAGGTCCAATATAGCGAGGGTTAAGGTTTCCTCTCTTTCCAAATCTGATAACGCCCTTCATAGGTAACACCTTTAGGAATACCTTCTCTCCTTCTTGGAAATTCAATTTCTCTTCGTCACGAATCCGCATAACTCTTCTGGCGATTTTGAGCTATCTTCAACCGATCTTGAATCAACTTAATATTTTTTTATCATTTCTCGTACTATCTCTGGTCCAGTGAGTTCTTCTTCTCTAGTTCCCATCCAACGTGATGGTCATCTACATTTTCTTCCATATAGAGCTTCAAAAGGTGACATTTCAATACTTGCTTGATAACTGTTGTTGTAAGCGAATTCTGCCAAAGGTAAATGTTCCTCCTAACTTCCTTGAAATTCCAACGTACATGCTCGTAGAAGATCTTCCAAGGTCTGAATCGTTCTTTCTGACTGCCCGTTTGTTTGCGGATGAGAAGTTATGCTAAAATTGAGCATTGTTCCCATAGCCTTCTGAAGTGCTTTCTAAAATCTAGACACAAAGCGAGGATCTCTGTCTGACGTAATGGATACAAGTGTTTCGTGAAGTCGGACAATTTCTCATAGATAAGTAGACGCCATTTGGTCCATCGAATACATATTATTGATTGGAATAAAGTGCGCTAACTTAGTCAATCGATTGACTATCACCCATATCACATTGTTGCCTTTGATTGATTGTGGAAATCTGATAATGTAATCCATCATGATATCTTCCCATTTCCATTTTAAAATAGGCAAGGGTTGAAGTAATCCAGCTGGTCTCTATCACATTACTTTCACTTGTTGACACTCAAGACATTTTCTATGTCCTTCTTCATCCCCATCTACCAATATGATCTTTTTAAATCTTTATACATCTTCGTCTACCCTGTATGAATTGCAAACTTCGATTTGTGGCCTTGATCCATGATTTTTTATTTGATTTCTTCCTTGTCAGGTACGCATAATCGGCTTCTGAATTTGAGAGTGCCATCTTGAAAAGTGAACTCCCCTTGGTCATTAATGTCTTCTCGGATCTTCTTTAACCTGGAATCTTCCATTTGTAGTTGCTTGACTTCTTCGAGAATTAATAATTCTATGATAATCGTCGCAAGGTGCATAAGGTACGATTTCTCTGGCTTCCTGTTGAGTGCATCTACTACTACGTTAGCCTTTCTGGGATGATATTGAATGTTGAGATCATAGTCCTTCATAAGTTCCAGCCATTTGCGTTGCCTTAGATTTATCTCCTTTTGAGTAAAGACATACTTCAAGCTTTTATGACCAGTGAAAACGTCGCAAGTAACTCCATATAAGTAGTGACGCCAAATCTTGAGTGCAAAAATAACTGCTGCAAGCTTTAGATCGTGCATTTGGATAGTTCTTACTGTGCGTCTTCAATTTTCGTGAATCATAATCAACCACCTTCCCGTCTTGCATCAAAATGCATCCCAATTATTTGTGTGAAGCATCGCTGTAAACTGTAAACTTCTCTTCTCCGTTGGGTAGAGATAGAACTGGTGCCGTCGTAAGCCTCTTCTTCAATTCTTGAAAACATTCTCCACGCTCTTGAGTCCATACGAAAGGTTCTCCTTTATGTGTAAGCTCCGTCATCGGCACCGCAATTTTTGAAAAGTCTTTGACAAAGCATCGATAGTATCCAGCAAGTCCAAGGAAACTACGAACTTCTATTACTGAGGTTGGTGCTGGCCAATTGATCACGACTTCAATCTTCTGAGGATCCACTGAAACACCTTATTTGTTGATGATGTGTCCAAGGAAATAAACACTATTGAGCCAAAACTCACACTTGCTGAATTTCCCGTAAAGCTTCTTCTCTCGAAGAATTTGTAAGACTATCGCCAAATGAGTTGCATGTTGCTCTTCGTTCTTTGAGTAGATCAAAATGTCGTCGATAAATACAATCACGAATGCATCGAGATAATTGGTGAATATTCAATTCATGACATCCATGAGTGCTGTTAGTGCATTGGTTACTCCGAATGGCATGACTAGGAATTCATAATGGCCATATCTGGTACGAAAGGTAGTCTTCTCCACATCTTCTGCTCTGACCTTCAGCTAGTGATATCTTGAGCGTAAGTCGATCTTCACAAATTCTTGTGCTCCCTGCAACTGATCGAATAAGTCGTCGATACGCGGTAATGGATACTTATTCTTGATCGTAATCTTGTTCAGCTCCCTATAGTCGATGAACAAATTGGAATCAATGACATTGGTATAAAATTTACTAGCATTGGCTAAGAGAGATAACATGATGGATTCAATGAACTTGACACAATTACTTACGCGACGATTTGATTGACTAGCTTTGGCTAGGTGACGTAACGATAGGGGTTGATTGATATTGTATATAGAAACAGACTTATGACAGGGTTTCCGGGATGGTCGCTCCATCCACGACATTGTGCACAATGGGGGTATCTTGGCCCTCCCAGCAATCACTTGGGGAATGACGGAAAGGATGGTTAGAGGGTTTGGACGCCTACTAGACTAATCCTACCATATCTCTCGGTACTTGACACATTGACACGTTGGACTAGGATAGCCTGAGGTGGACTTATGATGGGATCCCATGGCGTATCTGAAACACAATGGTTGAACAATTTGAATGACTTGGTGTGGACTTATGATGGGATCCCAAGGATCATTCATGGTATGAAAACAAAGAAGAAAATGATGAACGTATATATTTATATTAGGGAAAGAAAATGGTGACTCGTATGCATGTTATGTGGGTACTTGTTTTAGTGGCTCTTGTCGTCATACTTGGCATGTGGTTGTTTGGTTGGAGACACATAGTAGTAATGGATCCTTGCCTTTGTTATGTCTTGTACATATGCATGTGTTTCATGCCCTATATTTACACACTCGTTCATGCCGGTCTTGAGCATGCTAGGTGATAGATATTTCCTACTTTGGCGTGATACGTCCTTATTTTTCTCCATAGGTTGTGATCCCTCTCTTGGAGGCTTGGATGCATAGGGCATTGGAAAAAGGATTTGAAATGAAGTCCCCTTCTTTATCTTTGTTTTTATTGAGGCTCATGGAGCTTGTAATAGAGTAGGGAAAATTGTAATGTTTTAACTAGTACCTCTTTCTCTCTCCCTAACTCTATGGTTTGGTTTGTACTTCTATTTTAAATTCATGTCTGGATTTCATATTGTAAGTGATTGGGAATGAATGGTGCTTAGATGTTTATAAATGAAGTGATGATTCATTGTTGCTCACTATTTTAAATGTTTTAAAAAAAATGGTTTGAAAATCCGGAGCATGACAACATGGTATCAGAGCTTTCGGTTTCGAAAACTTAGGCCTTTGAGGAGACTCTTAGTCTCTATGGATTGCATTGAGCATTGTTGCATTATCTAGCATGCGTTGTGAATATATAAATCATACATTAGCATGATCCATAGGCTTGTGTGAGTTGAGAAGTATACATATGCATTGTTTATTTTGGGTGTAACCCTGTTGTTTGATTCCATTGGTTATGAGAATCCGTTGTCGATATCGCCGAGTATCCTTCTCTTTGGTTGAACCTTGCTCTGTTGATTGAGTTATCTGTTTGGGCCTTGTCTTGTGCTCTTTTCTCATCGAATTCGAAATCTTTTGTAGAAATGGCTCGTCGAGGTCGTAGGAACAACGTTCAGGAGGCACATAGCGAAGAAGTTGACGACCATCGAGCGGGTATGGAAGGTGATGTACCTCCCGTTATTCTGGTTCCTGCTCCGGAGGGGCTTGTTGCTCCTAGTCAGTTTTCTCGGGAGCTTGCGGCGGCCATGGTCAAATCTTGTCATGAATTTGCTGCTCCGCGAGAGAATGCGGGGAATCACACTATTGAGGCATTGCAGGAGTTTAGACGCATGGATCCTCCGAAGTTCAATGGTGAGGGTGAACCCTTGGAAGCGGATCACTGGTTGTCCGAGATAAGGAAGGCATTGGATACTCTAGAGATCGTGGAAGGCAAATTGCGGATTTCGTTTGCTACTTACCAGCTGACCGGAGAGGCTAGTCAGTGGTGGAGTTCTATTCTGGAGATGCATCGTGCTAGCTTGCATGCCAGTGGAGATGCTGATCCACAGGCTATTCTGGATCCTATTCGTGGGATGACATGGGTTGACTTTCAGTCTGTCTTTGAGGTGCGGCACTTTCCGGAGAGCTTCAGGGAGCAGTTACGCGATCAGTTTGAGCGGTTGGAGCAGGGGACGATGACTGTGTCCCAGTATGCCACGCGATTTCAAGCATTGTCGAGGTTTGCTACTGATTTGGTGAGCACAGAGGAGAGGAAGTGTAAGCATTTCGAGAAGGGTCTCCATCCTTCGGTTCAGCGGCTGGTGATGATCCAGCATATTCAGGTGTTTGCTGATATTGTTGACTGTGTGAGGGCGATCGAGCCAAAGAGGGAGCAATCTAGAGAGGTGAAGGTTTGGGAGCTGCGTCGATAGGTTTCAAATTCGAGTTCGTCATCGAGCAGTTTTGGGAGAAAGCGTCAGAGGGATCCGTCTCTCTTTTCGAGAGGTCAAAAGTCGCAGAGTGGTACGGGTTCAGCGAGGAGCCCAGTTGTTTGTCACAGATGCCATCAGTCGGGGCATATGCGAGCGGATTGTAGAGCCTCAGCTTGTTTTAGGTGTGATCAGGTGGGTCACATGGCTAGAGATTGTCCAGGGAGAGCCGATGATCGCAGTCAGACAGGTTCGGTGCAACAGCTTCGGAGTGGGCATCAGCGTCCTCATCAGTCAGGACCAGCAGCTTCAGTTCAGGCTTCTCGTGCTGGCGGGATTGTGACGCCTGCCAGACCAGTTCAGTAGTTCCAGCAGCAGGGTGGTTACCACCAGGGCCCGACTACTCATGGCAGAGCCTTTGCCATTCCAGCAGCTCCTCTTCCTTCCACTTCTCAGCCGTAGCCGGAGACTTCGGTAGTTCGTGGTATGTTTCTTATTTACAACTCTTGGGCTAGTGTCTTGTTCGATTCGGGTGTATCGCATTCCTTCATTGCTGCATCATTCATCAGTGCTTTGGAGTTAGACGTGGATGTTTTGGATCCACCTTTGTTTGTGGATACTCCCATAGGAAGTCGTGTCCGGTTGGACCGGGTTTGTAGAGATTGTGAGCTGATGCTAGAGGACCACCATTTTACATTCGATTTCATCGTTCTGGGTATGTCCGGGTTTGACCTTATTCTAGGGATGGACTGGTTATCTACCATCCATGCCAACATTGATTTCCACCGACGTCGATTGCGGGTCTTCTCTCCCGAGGGAGTTTATTTCTATATTTATGGCGATAGGAAAGAGTCAGTCGATTCTTGTTTCTATGATCCCCAAGACCGTGATTCTGTTAGTTGTTTGCTTTCCAGCCTCAGCTTAGATGATAATCCTTCACGCCGTGGTGAGTTGCCTTTGGTTGTTTGTGAGTTTCCAGATGTTTTCCTGGAAGAGTTGCCTGGTTTGCCACCCAAGCGAGAGGTGTAGTTTTCTATTGATTTATTACCTGGTACTTCGCCTATTTCGATACCACCTTATCGATTTGCGCCAGCCGAGTTGCGATAGCTAAAGTCTCAGTTGCAGGAGCTTTATGAGTTGGGTTTTATTCGTCCTAGTTCGTCACCTTGGGGTGCTCCAGTGTTGTTCGCCAAAAAGAAAGATGGATCCTTGCGTTTGTGTATCGATTACCGGAAGCTGAATCGTGTTACTGTGAAAAACAAATATCCGATGACGAGGATTGATAATTTGTTTGACCAGCTTCGTGGTTCCATGTATTTCTCAAAGATTGATTTGTGTTCTGGCTACCATTAGTTGCTTGTTCGAGCAGAAGATATTCCGAGGATAGCGTTCCGTACGCGTTATGGCCACTACGAGTTTGTTGTCATGCCATTCGGCTTGACTAATGCTCCAGCGATGTTCATGGATCTCATCAACCATATCTTCCATGTCCACCTCGATCGTTTCGTTGTAGTGTTTGTCGACGATCTTCTTATTTATTCTGCATCAGAGGAGGAGCACCATGTTCATCTTCGGGTTGTGTTAGAGTTGCTGCGAGAGCATCATTTGTATGCCAAACTCAGCAACTGTGAGTTTTGGCTTCCAGAGGTGAAGTTTCTTGGTCACGTCGTATCGCGGGGAGGTGTATCGGTTGATCCTACCAAGGTCGATGCTGTTTATTTGTGTCTGCGTCCACAAAGTGTGTTTGATATTCGTAGCTTCCTTGGGCTAGCCGGTTACTACCGACGTTTTGTTTTGGATTTCTCACGACTAGCCGCGCCTATGACTCGTTTGACCCATAAGGGTATTCCATTTGCTTGGGATGATTCGTGTGAGGTAGCTTTTAAGGAGCTGAAAAGGCGATTGACTTCGGCACCGATCCTTATTATACCCGAGAGGGGAGTTGACTACTCTGTCTATTGCGATGCTTCTCTCGATGGTTTGGGATGTGTCTTGATGCAAGAGGGGAAAGTCGTTGCTTATGGTTCGAGGCAGTTGAAGACACACGAGAGAAATTATTTGATGCACGATCTAGAGCTTGTTGCCATTATTTTTGCATTGAAAATGTGGAGGAATTATCTGTATGGTGAAAAATTTGAAGTGTTCTCAGATCACAAGAGCTTGAAGTATTTGTTCACACAGAAGGAATTGAACTTACGACAGAAATGGTGGATGGAACACTTAGAGGATTACGATTTTGAGCTACACTATCATCTGGGTAAGGCTAATGTTGTGGCCGACGCGTTGAGTCGGAAATCTTGTCATCTTGCTAGTTTAGCCGTGCATGGTTGGAAGTCCATGGAGGACTTGTGTAACACCCCATGTTTTTAAGTAAACATTTCCAGCATTTTTTTGAAATAAAGTAAACACAAACATCGGGGAGTTAACGGTTACTATACAGATGCATTGCAGTAGAAATTCTCATTACATTAATCTTGATACAATATAAAAAACTGAAAGAGTACAGGGGAAAGAAAGTACAATTGCTACTCACTACAATTGTAAAAGAGGGTACAAGAGTAAGAGAGAGCCAACGCCGCAACTCCAAAGGGAACCAACTGCTAGCACTAGCTCCAAATCCCCCTGCACGAGAAACCCTGCAATACAATCATGGAAAAGAAAAAGAGAGGAGGGTCTGAGCAAAACACGGCTCAGTGGCGGTAACAACTAAAGACTACAAAGCATGCACGAGCGCATGCGAACCTGAGCAGAACAGACCAAAGGTAAGGCAAAGGCTAACAACAAGGTGCAACACACCCACACACACGCGAGTGAAGTGAGACTAAGAGTATCTCTAAAAGTCAAACAAGTAGAGTGGCACCCCAAATCACGATCGACACAAAAGGACCCAAGTCACACCACCTCACCGACTCACGGCCAAGACCACTACCACGATCAAGTAACCACATCCCAATCCCTCCCAAAGGAGTCTAACCACCGCAAGTATACACTTATCTGTATTACCCGCAAGAACCATTTTACCAACCCCAACACCCGAAACCACTATTAAAAGAATCCCAAACAAACACAGTGGAACCCCGACAACTCTGCCCATCCCATTTCCTTTGATAGATATATAAAGGTATTGTGGAATTCGGTGTTGTTTAACTTTGAAAGATATTTGGGTTACACAGGTAGCTTTTCATTTCCTTTAACATTCCTCACAACAACACCTTCACCTGCCGAAGCAAGCAAGTAGCATCATCCTTTCTGACTCACTCAAGTCAACGACTACGAGAGGTACGGAACAAGAGGTCACAACCATCTTATCCTCCACAAACAAGGCCGGGTCATGGGACACCGTAGTCGTCTCCTCAACACGCATATTTCCCCCTTGGCAACACAAGGGAGTCACGACGGAGACTAAACGCCCGCTATGAAGAACTCCTAGGCGGCACAATGAGCCATGCGGGGTACTCGCCCTCGTAGAGTACAATCCCGAGACGGGCATCGACCATCCTTAACCCGAGGGCAATACCGCGGGTAGGGCATGAACCCTCCTACCCGGATGGATACCATCACCACATTCCGATCATGAGGGCAAGAACCTCTTCACTCTGTATGCTATCAAAAACCATTTCATCACATCACATGGGTTGGGGCAAAGTACCTCCCAAAACCCAATATGGTATCCTCCGTACGCCATCAATCACATCACAACATTCTTTTCACGTTTCTTTCATTGATGTTTCACTTGGTGGGATTGACTGAGAGGATTCAAGATTATCCAAGGGTGGTCCTCGTGGGATCCATCCCAGTATTTGACATTCATTACATTCATTCTGTTCATTTTATTTTGGGTGATTTCTATTGAATTACCAAGTTCACCCCATTCATGACAAGCCCACGGCTAAATCCAATTCCCACCAATTTCCACATTTCCTCTCCAAGGAGAGTTATCCACGCAAGCTACCATTTTACTTTCAACAATTTTAATTTCAAGCCAAGACAACCCAATTTATTTCGAATATCCACAAACATCTCAATTCACATCATTGCCAACCTAAGAAATCCCATTTGAGTCTTATACCCTTTCCCACGTTCTATACTATGATTAGACACGATCGACGCACCCAAATTTCACCTCAAGGCCCACTCGGGCAATTCATCGAACACATAGCGCCTATACAATTCTAGGGGTAAACCTCGATACACAAGTTATTCTCTCCACATCTACACCATTCCAAGACTGACACAATTTCCCAAGGCTAACCCGATGCCAACCAATTTAATGACAACAATGCAACCATATACCCGATACCAACGAATCGAACCACTAACGATACGACTACGCAAAGTAAATCGACGATCGATAAAACAATGATACATAGAATGGAAATATGCACACCCACGCACATGATGTAAAATTTAGAAGTTACCCACCGGAGAGTCACTGGAAAAGTTCGTCGGAGTAGTCGTCAGAGTAGTCGCTGGAAAATCATCCGCCGCGCCACAACGATTTGAACACACCACCGCGACGCCCTTAACGCAACCTACGCAATGCAACTACTATCAAATGAAGAACAGAAGAGATTAAATATGCTAGGGTTTGAGAGAGGAGAGAGATTTACCGTATACACGCAAACCGTCGGTACCCACGCAAAGCTCTCGTCGCGCTCGTCGCCGTTAATGAAGGCCAAAAGCCTTGAATCTTGACGGAAGGAGATGGATTTGAAGAGAGAAGGGGGAGGGAGAGATGATGGAGGTAGAGAGAGGGAGTACTCTGCAGAAAAATGGGCCAACAATGCCCTAAAATCGGGCAACGGGCATATATATAGGCCCCCAAGTGATATGACAAGTTTACCCTTAATGACTGTCCGAAAAATAGCAGCTGCACCGGTGCAAGCCTAAGCTGCACCGATGCAGCCATTACGAAAATGCACCAGAAGTGCTGTGCATTGTGCTAATAGGATTTTCTCGGTCATTGATTAACGGAAAAACCCTTAATTAGACATTAAAAATTTATAACAAGGAAATAAACACTCTACAAGTAAAGTGGATAAGTCTGAGGTCAGTCCACAGGGAAATGTCGGAGTTGAAGTAATTGCTTGGTAGAGAAGGTTTGGTTTTGCGGTAGAGGCAGTAGGACGCTAGCCTTTTATTTTGTTTTATAAAATCAAAAGAAAGACAAGATAAAAACTAGTTAAACTAAGTGGAATGGCTATGGGGGTTCTAACACCTAACCAAGGCCATGTTTGACTACTCCAATATCCATGACGACATGTAGGAGGGATCACGGCCTAGGACCTCCCACGAAATGTTTAACTATCAAGCACAAGCCACGGGTCGATAGATGACACGGGAGCTAGAGTTCGGCTCTCTGGACCACTTATAATTCAAAGGCGACAGAGCTACAAGCACGGGATGTACGTGGCACAACTCGTCAAATAGGTTAACAACCCCGAACCTAGGCCAACGGGTGAGTACCACATACCCTTAACTCCTATGAAACCTCAAGACAACAATTCAATAGAAATTAGGTGGTTTTAGGTGAATTCGTTCACTTAGGCATTTTATCGAATACCTAGCGGGACATCGCACCAAGCATGTGCAGTGCCATTATTCATGTCGACGGCGCATCAAGGTGGTTAACACCGCTTGGCTAAGACCCTAGGTAGTGAATTCCTACACCCTAGGCCACTACATTTTAGTCAAAAAATAGAGCAATCGAACACAAGCCAAGGCCGGGGTGTTAGTCACTCCATGGCCAAACTAATGAGGTTAAGCCTCCATTACACTACTCAACATCACAAACACATAGAAACACAATACATAAAAATGAAATACGAATTTTATTAAACTAAAGTGCATACATAAAATACATAAATGAGAAGAGGAGAACCAACCTAACGTCGTCAATGCTCGGTCGGAGCTCCAAAACCCAACGGAAAACCCTCAAATGAGGGAAAGAAGAAGGAGGAGGAGAGGAAGGCTCCCCACCTCTAAAAACCCTAACTAAAATTTAACTAAAACCTAAATTGAATGTCTCCCATGAATTATACAACATATATATATTCCCCACCCAAAATAATTTTAGAATTTTTTGCATATTAGTTCTTTTTGCGTCTCGTCGAGAGCTTTCCGGCGGTATATTATAATAGACAATCGGAGTTGCACAACTCAAGTTATACCCGTTTTACTGATGCCCTGTTGCTCTTGACTTCATCAAATGGCTCGGGATGGATCGGGGACTTCGGTCTCATCCGGGAATTGATAGATAACCTGAAAAATACAAGTAAAACTACAAAACAAATATTAAACGCATATGTATAAGAACAAAACTAAATAATAAACAACTAAAAACGAAAACTAACTAAAAGGAATGGAATTAGCACACACAAACTATAATATTGTGTGCCAATCACCCCCCCAACTTATCGTTTGCTAGTCCCGAGCAAACTCACACTAAGACTCGATCTAACTAACAATGAAAAAGTAAGGGATAGGTCCTTTAAATCCCCGGGCATCCCCAGTAGGCCGAGTGAGGTCTCGTGAGGGTTTTTAGCAATGAACTACCCACAAAATAAAGTAAACTACTTTTTCATGGCAAACTAATCATGCAAGCTAAAAACTCAAAAACATAAGAAAAGAAAGTGGATCCTTAAAAAGAAATGCTGGTAAACTAAGTTCACAATGCTAGCAAGTACAAAAAACAAGTCATGGCACCAAATTCTAACGTGTACGTGCAAGGCCTTTTGTCGCAAGTGAGACACAACCCAAAACTCTATCCGGACCGAGTCTTGACTTCAATTCTTACCGTGTCATGCACTCAACAAAATAAGACATTCGAAACATGGGTGC
>NMUG010004606.1:0-13704 GCA_002855965.1 Monotropa hypopitys | reverse complement strand
GTTTCATACCCGTTACCATCGTCCTTCTTAGCGTTATATACCTCTCTCCTATTTTAGGAAAGCTTCCGTGAATGTCTGCAACGTTTCCTTATTCACTCTGCACGCTCCCGAGATTGTAGTCTGATATCCCGTATTTCCGTTTTAGCTTAGCAGAGCTCTTATTTTAAACAGCAGCTAGGCGGGAAAGATTGGCTAGAATAATCTGAGCTGAGGTATAAGCTCAAGACAGACCTAAGGTAATGACCCCAGGGCTGACTTGAGGTCCACCCTGCAGCGCCAAGGTATGACCCCAGAACCGTCTTGAGTATGGTGCTGAGCTATCAGCTCAGTACCCCTATCACTAGTCATCATAGTTGGAAAGTTTGAGATCGTGAAGTTTAATGGGCATAGTAGCAACTTCAGTCTTTGAAAAAAAAAGATGAAGACTTTGTTGATTCAATAGGGATTACACAAGGCATTATTGGGTAAGGAGAAAAGGCTATAAAATATGGATGTAACTGATTGGGATGAACTCGATGAAAAGGCTGTTAGTTTGATCCAGTTTTGCTTGACAGATGATATTCTGAGAGGTCGAAAAGGAGGCTTTTTGCAGCCAGATTGTGAGAAATTAGAAAATTTGTATATGATGAAATCTTATACAATCGGTTCTATTTGAAGGAATGTCTTTTTGCTTTCCGTGTGAAGTAAGGTGTTCCCATTAAAGATAATATTTACGAGTTAAACAAAATCATTATGGATTTTAAGGCCATTGATGTTAAAATTGATTATGAAGATCAAGCCCTTGTTTTGCTTTGTGCTTTTCCACCTTCATACTAACATCTTGTTGCTATCTTGCTTTACGGTAAAGATTTTATTTCAATCGAGGACATAAAGTCTAGTTTGTATTAGAAACAAATGAGGAAAAAGTATTTGAGGTGAGTAACATCAATGAGGGTGCTAGTATGTCGACGGTGCAAGGTAGAAGGGATTATGGTAGTAGAGGATTCTCTCTACCTTCTACAGTAGTGTTTTCTATTTTAAGAAAATCGGACACTATCCAAAAGCATGTCCGCGTTTGAAGAACAAGCCAAAGGGAGAGAAAGGTGTTGTTGGTTGTGTCGAGTCTAATGGTTGAAATTTGTGTCTTATCGCGATGCCACATGGATTTTGGATTCAGGTTGTTCACATGGGTCCATGATATTATTGGGATTGGAACTGTTAGAATTAGGATGCATGATGGTATGGTGATGACACTATTTAATGTAAAGCACGTTCTAGCATCGATGAAGAACCTTATTTCTTTGGATGTTCTTGACTCCGAGGGTTGCAAGTATACTTGCCAAGGGGCAGTTTTATGCATTTTCATGGGTGCGCTGGAGATATTCAAGGGTCAGATGTTTGGAGGCCTCTATATGCTAAGTTGAAGTACTAGTTTGGATATTGCGTCAGATATCTTATCACTGTTGGATTTTGAGTCAACTCAGTTTGCGATCCTTAACTCTGTGGAGATGTTCGAGTAAATCTTCATCGGCCTCTAGTTTGGGTAGTTTGGGTTGTCGATGCCCATTTGAAGATGTAAGCTCAATTTGGAGGCATGTGCGGCTAGGGTTCCTGCGTCTCATTTTCAAGGTCAAGTGGTTTTGCTTGAGCCTTGCTCGTGTTTGTCATTGGTGATACTTTTAGTGAGGGGGCGGTGGAGAGGAGCATCTAGTTTCGAGAGGATTGCACTATGTTGAAGAGAATTTAAGTCAACGGGGAGATTGAGGTGATGTGCCTTGAATTTGGGATTTTCAGAAGAAGCGCTGGTGTCGAGCAAATCTTTTCGCTCGAGTGACTTGGAAATCGCTCGAGCGACTTTGTGTAGTTCAGGATTGATAGTTTCCTTTTGTGTTTTGGTTTCCTAATTGTATTAGTCTTCTTAAATACATTTTGAGAAGGGATTTTGTTTATTTTGGTTTCCTATATGGTTAGAGATTCCTCATTGTAATATATTATATATAACTAGTGATAGCCCATGTCGATGGCACGCCACGACATAATATAAAGCGCAACACAACGCCTAAGGGTACGACGAAACTTTGGGTGTTAGTAGTGCATTCGACACTCATGATGAGTGACGATACTCGATCCGTTTTTTGGTATAGCCTATGCCGATGGCACAGGGCGACAGAATAGAAAGCGCAATTCAATACCCAAGGGTACAATGAAATTTCGGGTGTTAGTAGTGACTTTGGCACTGATTCATGCCTTCAGCACTTTAGAGTGTCTTCGACACTCATGATGAATGATGACACTCGATCCGTGTTTTCGGTATAGTCCATGTCAATGGCACAAGGCGACAGAATAGAAGTACAACACAATACCTAAGGGTACTATGAAACTTTAGGTGTTATTCATGCGTTCGGTACTCATGATGAGTGACGACACTCGATCTGTGTTTTCTGTATAATCCGTGCTGATGGCACGGGCCGACAATACTCGATGAGTGACAACACTTGACCTCATAGATTTGAGCAAAAAAATTAAAACAAATATTTGAAAGATTATATAAAAAGAATGAATAATTATAAAATTAATGAAGTCATATCAGTACTAATAACAAAGCAAAAATTCGATGCAAATTTAAATCGTTAAGATGGATCATAGGCCAAGAACTTGATTTCTTCATACCTACCCTTACCAAAAAATAAAGTATATAATTTTTTAGTGAACAAAACATCGAATAATTTTTTAAAATAAAATTAACATGCAATTGAACAAATAAAATTAACATTGAATTTAAATTTATTTATTAAAATTAACATGCAACTATTTAATTATTTTTGTAAATAGGCTCAGATTTGCATTTTCTAATAAAAATGAAACACATATCATGGCTACAACAGGAGTCAAGTCTAAGGGTGGCACCTTTAGAGCAGGCTTTCTCATTGGGGCTTCGCTTGATGTTTCAGTTGGTTGCAATAATTTTATCGATTCGCGGATTGGTGACCTTCCTGAGGATACGGGGGGGGGGGCAACGGATGAGGTCCAAAAGGAAGTAGGGTCTATGATGGGGCTGGGCAAGTTATTGGGCATATCTAATCCTAAGCAGTATGAGTTAGTAGTGAGAGAAGCCATTTTGGATGAAATGGAGGAGGAAGCGGGGTCGATCGGCAGCCGTGTCAAAGCGTTGAGGAAATATGGGAATAAGCCTAAAGTCAAAATTGGGAGCGGAAAGAAAAAAGGTGTAGGTTGATAACCGGTTTTTAGTAGTTGCGTTGTCCTGTCCGGCTGTGTTAGGGCATCGGGTCCTTTCTTCGTTGAGCCTGTCAGGGTTTTTTCCTGTTCCTGTTGCGGGCCAGTTTTTTCCTTTTTGTTTTTGTTGGCAGCCTGGCGGCTTTGGGCTGAGTCTTGCTCTTATATTCTTTCCCTGGCCACCTATTCGTGGTTTTTTGTTCTAATATATCTTCTTCTTTCCAAAAAAAACAGGAGTCAAGAGAGAAATATCTAACAAACTCATTGAGTTATCCTGCCATAGTACGCGATCATCACAAAAATTGAAGCGATCATCACAGCCTAATTTTAATTCAATTCACGCGACCGAAACTGGAAATCGATCGATTGTAGTGACAAGAGGAATCCAATGACGGCAAAAACTAGTGACGGGAAGAATCTAGTGATGGGATGAACTTAAACACGGCTCATTTCCAAATACGTCTCAAACCCAAACATGGCACAAACACCGAAAGTAATTCAATCCAACAGCCCTCTATATGTTTCATATGTGTATGTGTATATGTGGGGCCTAATGAGTGTTGTGATTTGTAATATATCCAAAAATTAGAACAACAAAATATTTTCCAGCAAAGAGGGTGAAAGAGGCTTAGATAAAAACCTCATCACAACCAACTCGTCATGGATGGGCTCAGAGAAAGTCTTATCACAGACAGCTCTCCATGGTTGGGCACAGAAACACCAAAAAAACACAACACAGTAAAAACCACACTACAAAAACCAAAAAAATCAGAAAACCCCACGGCTCACAGAAACCTTATCACGGCCAAAACAGGGGGTCGCACCCACACAGCCGAAACCCACATAGCCAAAACCAGAAAACCTCATCGCAGCCAAAACGAAAAAAATCAGAAAACCCCAAGTCTCAAAGAAACCTCATCACAGTCAAATCTGGAGGGCACCAATCGAGCAGCACACACACCCCAAAACCATATAGCCAACTACGCACGCACAAACCAGAAAGAAGAAACATCATAAATTGCAGAAACATGAAACGCAGAGATCACAGAAACCATAAATCGAAACCAAACATCGAATGCACATACACAAAACCAAAAATGCGATACATATAGTAGGAGACTATACACATAGGAACCAAAAACGCAGACTACGCATGCACAAACCCCATGTTCGAACCTATAGAAACCCCTATTCGAAGAACACAAAAAATCAAAAACCTCAACAGATAGGGCACCAACAGAGAAACACATACAACCCAAACCCAGGAAAACCTCATCATCGCCAACTCATCATGACTGGACTGCGAGAAAGACTCATCATAGATCGTCAAGAAACACCAAAATAACACAACACAGCGAAAACCACACAGCATAAACTAAAAAATCAGAAAACCCCATGGCTCACAGAAACCTCATCACAGCCAAAACATGGGGGGTCACACCAACATAGCCGAAACCCATACAACCGAAACCAGGAAAACCTCATCGCAGCCGAAACGAAAAAAACTAGAAAACCCTAAGGCTGAGAGAAACCTCATCATAGCCAAATCCGGGGGAAGCACCAACTCACATTGTATTGTGGGAGGGTTTTGCACCTAAAATCAGAAAAGTTTTGCATAGTTTTGTAGAATATAAATGTAGTGAATCATAGAAAAAAGTAAAAAAAGGAAAAAGGAACAAAAAATCAATAAAGAAACCTAGCCAAAAATTGAAACCAAACATCGACACACACACGCAAAACAAAAAAAATGTGATACATACATTAGGAGACCACACCTAAAATCGAAACCAAAAATGCAAAACCGCAAGGCACACAGATTGCGATGGCATACAAATTGCGAGGCACATGAAATCAAAACCAAAAATGCAAAAATGATATACATAGTGTAGAGAGAGCGAGGCACACAGATTGCAAAAATGCAACAACGCAAAAACAATCCAAAAATCTAGAAACATTTCGCACATTTAAACCCAGAAAAACCTAGAAACACAAACATTCTACACGCATTTAAACCCACAAACAACCTAGAAGCACAAACATTCAACATGCATTTAAACCCAGAAACACAAACAAAATCAAGCTCCAAAATCAAAACACTCGAAGAAACCATAAACGAAATCAAGCTCCAACTAAAACACAATGCAGAAACACCCACAATACGAACACATGTACAAATATATATCTATCTATAGCCCAGAAATCGGAAAGATATATACACAACCCAGAAATCGGAAAACCAGAAAACACGATCCTATAACACAAAAAATCAAAATCGAAAAACACAATCAAAATTAGAAAACACAACCCAGTTACACAAATGAAAATCAAAGAAAACACAACCAACAAAAATCGAAAAACCTCATCGGAGAGATATATACAAAACCAGAGTAAAAACCCAACTGAAATAAAAAAAAACAAAATCGGAAAACCTTAAAAAATCGGAAATACAAAGAAAACTTGATACATATCATCCAATACAAAATCTGCACTCTCAATAAAACACAAAGGCGATGGCAACAATACCAAATACTATGGTGAAGACAACCAAAGAAAACCATTTAGAACACAAAATCCACACATCTTTCCTTCTCCATCTGAATTCCTAGTAGAGGCGACGACGACAATACCAAGTACTATGGCTTCTGAAGTATTTTTACTTACAAACCCATACATTTGAGAGAGGTGGGTCTTGGGTAAGGGAACCATCGTCGAGTAAGGGAACCATTACCATGTAAGGGAACCATTCCCTTAACCATCGTCGGGTAAGGGAACCGATGCTTGGTGATTTGTGAGATGTGCTCCAGAAGAATGTGTTTTTTTTTTGTTGTCGTTTGAACCAATAGAGGTCATCATCTATGTATGCATGTGTGTGTAAGAGATGAGAGACGCACGTGAGAAACACAACTGTTGTTGTCGATGTGGAAGGATTTCTCCACCGGGTAAGGGTTTTGAACAACAACTCTTGGGTATGGTGGAACCTCCGATTCCTTCTATCTTTGTTCAAAATTTGAATCCAAAACCCATGATAGTACACAAAAGGCATGGGAGATGGACATACACACATAGAAAAGCAAATCACGGAAAGAATAGGATATCGATGTTGTACCTATTTGATTTACACACAGAGAGAAGGAGAGGAAGGGCGAGAAGGTGTACGCATGTAGGGTTATCGTCGTTGGCCTTGAGGATCGCATAGTGCACAACATGGTTATGTCGGTAGAAGTGTTTCATTCCATAAATCGGGTAGAAAATGACTGCCAGGAAACTCCGTGTTCTATACCGTCATGTTACAGACACCGCTCGAAGAGGGTTTTGAACTTCCAAACATCAACAACAACATGAACTCGAACACTTCTCTCTCATTCTCGGCGTCAATTTGTATAGGCTCTGGTGGTCGCCAGTCTCTAGGCTCTGAACGTCGTCCGATGCAAAGGCAGTCGTGGCTTCTGATCACCTCTGGGTTTCCTTGAGATTGGAGAGAAGCGATTTTGGCGAAAGAGTGGCGGTGGGCAGTTGAAGTTCGAACGCGTGTTGTGTGTGAATCGAGGAAGAAGACAGCTCGTGTGTTGTGTGTGTGTGTGTCTAGGTTTGAAGTTTGAACGTATTTTCTTGTGTGAGTTTTGGACAACAGAATGTGTTATGGGTTTCATCTTAGTCATTGGATCAAAATCCAATGGTCCTCTATATCTTTGTGTATGTGTATGTTATATGTTGTATTATGTGTGGGTCCTACGGAGTGAGGTGAATTGTAATATAGATGATCCATGTCTAGTGTTTTTTGTGGAGGATAGTGTTTAAAAATTCTGAACTTGAAATTTCATTAGTTTGTCTAAGGTCTTTTAACTGACTTTAGCGTCAAGGCTATAAGTGCATAATAGTATTACAAAAGCAAAGGAAGTAAATGTTAATTTTCAAATCTCCAAAGAAGTATATTTATCTGAAATTTTAAGGGAGATAAGTGATTTTTTGTACAAATTAAGGCCCCAAAAATTAGGTATACAAAAATTAATATTCTTACAAATGCCATGAATTACTCTCTCAATAGGGATGACAATCTACCCCACTATGGTCGCGGTGGAGTTTTCTAAGTTTTTTGGTATCAAGTCAGGTTAGGGGTGATTGAAAAACCCAATGTGTTTTGAGGCGAGTTTGGATTAATGTTTTCCCGCCCCAAAAAACACATCCCAAAAAATCCGCCCCCAAATTTTTTAATGTTAGTTCATAAATTTATTTAATTCTTTTACTTTTATAATTAAAATCACTTTAGATTAATAATTTTTATTATTTTAATTTTTAGTTAAGGTATTTTTTATTATTTTGATGTAATTTTTATCTTAAGTTAATTTATTGTTTTATTAATTTGTATTAGTTTAGTGATAATTTGTGTTTTTATAAAAATATTAGAAAACATAGGACGGGACAGGGTGCATAAACCAATTACCCGATAAGGTGGGTACGTGATGCCAAAAAAATATCCAACAAGGTTCGGAGCGGATTCAGAACAATTCGGAATTTATCAGGGCGGGGCCAAGGTAACCCCACCCCAACCTACATCGCTGCCATCCCTAGTCTACAATCACACTTACTCATACAATCAAACACATACCCATACTGGGGTGTGCATGGGGACCACATCTATGTGAGTGTGAGTTGATGTACTTGTAGAAGAGCTCTATTATTGTTAATTTTTGCATCTTTGGTCATGTGTCATGGGTAAAAATCAATAAATAACTTGGCAATGAATGTGATGAAGTTGATCAAATTTAACGTGATCTTTCTCAATTGAAATCCAATGTATGCTCTTACAAAGAAAAGGTTAGAGTACCATCTGATACTACTATAGTCAAAAGACTCTTCAATAATTAAGTCACTTCATTGTTAAACTAGTATGGGCGGAAGATTTTAAGAACAAAACAAAACTCTTAAATCTCAAGCGTATGCATACATGTGTGTATGTATATAATTTATTCTCATAGTAAAGTGTTTATATATGGAAAATTGTTGTCTTAGAATCCTTTCGAATCAATAGTTTCTTATCAGTACTCGAAATTTAATTAAAACTTCTCAGCATAATCAAATTATGATATGTGATAAGGGAAATAGGTTGAGATCTCAGCTCGGAATAATTCATAGAGGTCAGTCCAGATATCTGCTCGGATGTGGTCCATGACTGTGAGCTTGGTCACAGCAGAGCCTGGACGAGCAAAGTATTCGAGCAGGGGAGCCGCACAGCGGTCATTTATATATGATAGGGAGGATATTTGAGCACGACCCCATCAAGGGACACACAGCCATATTTATAAGATGGCCGCCGAGAATGGCGAGGCATATTGATACAAATATGTAAACTACCATTTGCGGTTGAGGAAGATAAGGAAACATACATGACGCTCCTGTGAATGTCGGGCATGGCGGCTAGGGTTTCTAAATCCTAACGACCAGGTATATAAAGAAGAGTTAGCATAGGAGAAAGGTACACACTCATTCTTACCATTTTACACTTTGTGAATTCTCTTTCTCTCCCTCAGGCTACTATTGATTTGATTGTCGGAGGCGGTTCAGAGACACCACCCCCTCTCTGTGTTTTCGAATCGTTCCCCCTTTGCAGGTCGCAGCAGCTCTTAGGCGAGAAGGAAGGACCTGATTCATTATAGGTTAAGCCGTGCCGGAAACTGATTCATCAGTTGGCGCCGTCTGTGGGAATCGACTTGTGTTATTCTTCATAGGTCTCCGATGGCTAACACATGGTCTGTTGCACAACAGAATCCTCCAGAGATAACCCCAGAAATGTTTCTGGCCATGGAACGCCAGATTGAGTTGCTAACGAAGAACCTAGAAGAATCTCGCAAGAAAAATCAACAGTTGAGGGTTCAGCAAAATCAACCACCACCCCAGGCCCCCAGGAGAAGGAAGAGATTTAGGAAAGGGTTGAGGATAGCGAACAAAGAAGAGAAGGGAGGAATGAGAATCAGTCTCAAAATGATATGGACCCTCAGGCTAGCGGATCAACTAGGCGAGGAGCTAAGCAGTCGCTGGAGTGACCAGATAAGGATCTTTTGGCTTCCATGAAGCCCCAGATTGATGGGTTCTGGAAACGTATTCAGGCGGAGACCCCGACGACTGTCGAAGAGTTGGTGCAGAACACTGATTCACCCTTTTTCATCAACGTTTTGAACCCCCTTTGCCTCCTAAGTTCAAAATGCCCATGCTAGAGTCTTTTAATGGCACCTCGGATCCGTTGGACCATTTAGAGACTTATAGAACCTTATGATGCTCCAGGCAGTCCCAGATGAAGTCATGTACAGAGCCTTCCCTGTCACCTTGAAAGGGAGTGAACGCATGTGGTTCAATAAGCTCAAGTCGGACAGTGTGAACAACTTCAAGGAGCTCAACCAGAAATTTGTGAGTTATTTTATCGCTGGACAATGTTATCGTAAGCTAGATACCCACCTACTTACCGTTCGCAAGTGAAAGGGCGAGTCAGTACGAGAATATACTTCACGTTTTACCCAGGACGCCATGCAAATTGTGGTCAGGGATCCTACTGTTCAACCTGACCCAGGACCCTCCCCACGACATGGCTAAACTGTTGATGAGGTCCCAGAAGCACATCAACGCTGATGATGCTTTAAACACAAGAAAGAGCCGAGATGATGTTCACCAGGCCCAGGTGTCAGCTCCCCAGGGTCAGACTGAGAAGAGAAGAAGGGATCTCTCTAAGGGGTCTTCTTATGAGCAGAAGGGAAAGAGGATTAACCAGCGAGGTTCGCCGAGAAGGGGGTCTCCCAGACGGAGCCCTCACTAAAATATTGGCGAACCGCCAGAGAGGTGTCAAAACTACACCCCTCTTATTGCTTCCGTCGAGCAGGTTATGGATGACCTCAGGAACGATCCTGATCTAAGGTGACTAGTCCGTCTGAAAAGTAACCCAGATAAGAGACCAAGGGATAAGTACTGCCACTTTCACAGAGATCATGGGCACTACACCAACGACTGCATTGATCTCAAGGGCCAGATCGAGGAGCTCAATTAAAAGGGAAGGTTGCAGAGATTTGTGCGAAAAGCTGAGCCTAGAGCTCAGAGTGATGGGCAGAGATGGGAGAAACGTGGAAGGATTCCAGAGAACAACGACTCCATTGGAGAGATTAGGGTGGTGCATGGCTGATCAGATAGAGGAGGAGAATCCAGCTCGGCTCATAAAGCGCATCTGAGAAAGCTAAGGGCAACTGAACCCATGAAAATCTTCACATTTGGGAGACAGCCGAAGTGTGCGAGGAGAGAGGATCCCCCCATCGTCTTCTCAGAGGGGGACGAGAAAGGGATAGTTTATCCCCACAATGACCCCCTGATGGTCTCGATGACCGTGGCCAACTACAAGACTAGGAGAGTATTGGTGGACAATGGAAGCTCAGTAGATATTCTCTTTCTACATGCATTTGATTAGCTCGGTCTGGGAAGAGATTGTTTGCGATCGATGGTGTCACCATTGGTTGGATGTTTTGGAGATACGGTCTACCCGAAGGGTCAGATTGCCTTGCCTGTGACATTGGGTGATGGGGGCAGGCAAGTTACTCATATGATCGACTTCCTAGTTGTGGATGCCCCTTCGGCTTATAATGCTATTGTAGAAAGAGTTCTACTCAACAAAGTGAAGGCAATAGTCTCGACGTACCACTTTAAGGTAAAGTTTCCTACCCTTGGCAGAGTGGGAGAGCTAAAGGGGGATCAAAAAATAGCTAGGGAATGTTACAACTTCTCAGTCAAGCACCGTTATGAGGCCATGGCTGTGGAAGAGTTGGATGTCAGAGACCAGGAGAAGCTTGTGCAAGGGGAGCCAGTCGAACAGATGACTTCCTTGGAATTATGGCCGGACCATCCCGGTTAGTCAATTCAGATTAGCACTAGGCTGAGCACAAAGGAAATAGACCGGTTGGCAAACTACTTGCGAAGTAGCAGAGTTGTCTTTGAGTGGAGCCATGAAGATATTCCCGGGATAGACCCGAAGGTAATAACCCATCGACTGAATGTAAATTCGGAGTGCCGTCCAGTCAAACAGGGGAAGGGGGTGTTCGCATCCGAGATAAATCAAGCAGCCGTTGAGGAGGTAGCCAAGTTGTTACAAGCGGGATCAATCAGATAAGCTCGCTACCCAGAATGGATTTCGAATGTGGTTATGGTGAAAATATCGACAGGCAAATGGAGGATGTGTGTGGATTACAAAGATATCAACAAGGCCTGTCCAAAGGATAGATTTCCTCTCCCAAGGATTGATCAGCTCGTTGACTCAACGTCGGGGTTCAAACTGTTGAGTTTCATGGACGATTTTTCAAGCTACAACCAGATCCAGATGAATGAAGACGGCCAAGAGAAAACTGCCTTTGTAACTGATAGAGGTCTTTACTGCTATAACGTCATGCCGTTTGTGCTAAAGAATGCAGATGCTACCTACCAGAGGCTCGTCAACAGAATGTTCAAAGGCTTAATAGGCATGAGTGTAGAAGTGTATGTGGACGATATGCTCGTGAAAAGCAAAAGGAGGGACGACCACATTGAAGATTTGTCCAAAGAATTCCAAGTACTGAGAAAGTACAAGATGAAGCTAAACCCTGCAAAGTGTGCGTTTGGGGTAGCGTCAGGGAAATTTCTCGGTTTTATGGTTTCACATCGAGGGATAGAAGACAACCCGGAGAAGATCATAGTAGTGATAGAGATCAGGTCACCAACTACGGTCAAAGAGGTTCAGAGGTTAACGGGATGTGTGGCAGCCTTAAACTGCTTTGTATCAAGGGCTATAGACAAGTGTCACCCTTTCTTCAGAGTGTTGAAGAAGTCCATCGAGTGGTCGGAGGAGAGCGAGTAAGCCTTTACCCAGCTCAAGCATTATCTTCACAGTCCTCCTCTCCTCAACCCGGCTAGGGACGGGGAGGAACTCTTCCTCTACATTGTGGTTTCTACTCATGCGGTCAGCTCAGTTCTAGTCCGAGAGGCAGAGGGAATTCAATACCCTATTTACTACACCAGCAAAGCATTGAAGGGAGCAGAGACTAGATACCCAAGGATCGAGAAGATGGCCTTCACTATAGTCACCACGGCGAGAAGATTGAGATCCTACTTCTAGTCCCACTCCATTATCGTCCTGACCAACATGCCGCTAAGAAAAGCGCTGCTCAACCCCGACACCTCAATGTCAACTGATCCAATGGTCGTTGGAGCTGGGAGAGTTCGACATAGACTACAGACCCAGGACAACAATAAATGGGCAAGTGGTTGCTGATTTCCTAGTAGAATATGCTGCTCGGGACCCTTATGTTGAGGAAGAAGACAAACAAGTATGGCATCTAGGTGTTGAAGGATCGGTCACCAAGAATGCTAGTGGAGCTGGTCTGGTACTCACAACGCATGAATGGCAGAAACTAAAGTATGCATTCAAGTTCAACTTTAAGGCCACTAATAACCAAGCTGAGTACGAGGCACTTGTGATTGGACTGCAGATTGCACAAGTCATCGACGTTAGGCGACTAGTTGTGGTGAGTGACTCCCAGCTGGTGGTCAGACAGGTCAACGGAGAATTCGAAGCCAAGGAAGAGGCAATGGGATGATACCTGGAAGTGGCCTTAAATGTTCATTCACAGAGTTTACCATTTCCCAGATATCAAGATCGGAGAATCAGAAGGCAGATGACCTATCAAAAATTGCCACCTCGGCAGGAGACTTGGTCCCAGAAGGGATATTAATGCAAGAGTTGAATGGACCCAGCATTGAAATGTGTGGCTCGGTGGTTTCGGTGATTGACTATTCCAATTCGTGGGCCGCACCAATCATTTCTTATCTTAAAACGAGAGAGACATCCGAAGACAGAGGAGAAGCCTGGAAACTTAGAATCAGGGCAGCAAAGTATGTTCTTATGGGTGACGTCCTCTACCGGAGAAGCTTTTCACTGCCATACCTGCGATGTATGACGGAGGGGGAGGCATCCAGGGTCATGGAGGAGGTCCACAAAGGCACTTGTGGAACTCACCAGGGCGGGAGAGCCCTGGTCTACAAAATAGTGAGGCTAGGATATTACTGGCCTACAATGTAGAAGGACTGCACCCAAATGGTACGAAAGTGTGACCCATGCCAGAGATTCGCCAGCATCCCTCACAAGCTGCCTACCCAGATGAGCCCGATGAGGTATCCTTGGCCTTTTACACAATGGGGGATGGATTTTATTAGCCCATTGCCGAGGGCAAGAAATAAATTACAATATGTGATAGTGGCCATCGACTACTTCACCAAGTGGGTGGAGGACAAGGCATTATCCACTATAACTGCTCAGGTGACCGTCTCCTTCTTGTGGCAGAACATTATATGCAGGTTTGGTCTGCCGCGCGTGCTGGTGGTCGACTTGGGAAAACAGTTTGACAACACAGATTATAGAAGATTTTGCAGCGCCAAGGCAATCCATGTGCAAAACGTCGAAAGCCTACCCTAGGGCTAATGGATAGGCTG
>NMUG010004605.1:0-13717 GCA_002855965.1 Monotropa hypopitys | reverse complement strand
GCCATGGGATGGACGGTCAGGTTATAGCCAAGCCGAAGCTCGCACCTGCCGGAGCCATGGTGATGGATGAATTGTCCAGAGCCATAGGGTGGATGGCAGGTTATAACCGAGTCAAATCTCGCACCTGCCGGAGCCAATGTGTTATGTCCTGGAAAAGCAATGAAGAACACAAAGAAGGGAAGACAAAAGGGCACTTCATTAGATAATCAAAATTGACAAATTTTACAGTTCGGGGGACCCGTTTGGCGTTCGCCAGATCACAGGATCATTGGGATATTTTTTTCACCCTGGTTTGCCTGAATTGCATTGGGTCTGGCGGCCGGTGTCCTGCGCCGGTCGATCTACTTGTCGAGGTGGCCCTGTCGGGCAAGATGCTCCAGGTAGGCTTTGAAGGGGAGGCAGAATGTCGTGAAGTGTCCCCTTTCCCGGTGGTAAGTACAGTAGGCCTTACCATTAGGATGCCTCTCTCCAAGCTTGTGATCCGGCTCTCTGAAGAACGGCTCGTCCCTGATCAGCCGGAGGACAATGTAGATTTGATTTGTAAAAACTATGGTCTCCGCCACGTATTCCTCCGGTTTTGGAGCCTTCCTTTCCCTTGTTTTCACCATATTGACCTGCCTCCGGTTGTGCTGAGCGGGGGCAGGTCGAGCCTGTGGCACGCTCGGCCAAAACATCCTCCAGTTGACAGAACTTGTCAATTAGCTGCATCAGATCATCCATGTTCTCCGTAGGATGGAGCATAAGCTCTCGGAGCATGAGACTTTCGGACTCTAAGCCCAACTTAAAGGAGGAGGTGGTGACTCTCTGATCGCAGTTCTGGATGTCATTGTACAGCTCCCAGTAACAGTCGGCGTATTGCCGGAGGGTTTCGTCCAGTCGCTTCCTGAGACTGATCAGAGAGTCGACCTCTTTTTTCTGCTTGCCGCCAGTAACGAAGCGAGCAAGGAAGGCCCTCTCCAGATCTCTGAAACTACGGATGGACCGAGAGCGAAGCTTGTTGAACCAAAGCGAGCCCTGAGTGCCAAGGCTCGTAGGGAAGACTTTGCACAGGACGACGTCGCTTGAAGAGTAGAGCGCCATGATTTGTCAGAAGTAGATGAGGTGGGTGTAGGCATCGGTCTTTGGATCATACCTGGTAAATTTTGGAAAGCTGAAGCCAGGAGGGAGGATGGCCGTCTCGATGGTCCGGGAGAAGGGAGAAAGACTGAGCTGCTCCAAGCGAGCATCGACAGCCTGAAGGGCCTGCCCAGAGGGGTAGTCGGCATGGTGGTCCCTTCGGTGGTGCCGATGCTCCCTTCGGTCATCGTCTGAAACCGGAGAGTGGTGTGGGTGCCTTTCTTCCCGGTCGCGATGGCACTTCTCCTTTTGCTGACCGGAGTCCTCTGTTTCCGGCTAGAAGTCCTGGAGGTCTTGTGGGCTCCAAAATCGCCCTGATCTTCTCAGGGTTGGCTTCAATCCCTCTCTGAGATACTATAAACCCCAGAAACTTGCCTGACGCCACACCAAATGCGCATTTTGCTGGATTTAACTTCATTCTGTACTTTCTCAGAATATCAAAGGCCTGAGCCAGGTCTTCCATATGGCTGGCCCGCTGGGTACTCTTTACTGACATATCGTCAACGTAAACCTCTATGCTCTTGGATATTAGGTTTTTAAACATTCTATTAACTAATATCTGGTAAGTAGCACCCGCGTTCTTTAATCCAAAGGGCATGACAGTGTAACAGTACAGTCCCCTATCCGTAACAAACACTGTCTTCTCCTAGTCGTCCTCGTCCATCTTGATCTAGTTGTACCCCGAAAAAGCATCCATAAAGCTCAGAAGCTCGTGCCCAGATGTGGCATCCACCAACTGATCTATACGGGGAAGTAGGAAGCTATCCTTTGGACATGACTTGTTGAGATCTTTGAAATCAACATACATCCTCCACTGTCCAGAGGACTTTTTAACCATGACAACATTAGCGATCCAGGTAGGATAGTGTATCTCTCGTATAGAGTTGGCCTTCAATAGTTTATCAACTTCCTCAGCCACTGCTCTTCTCTTGTCAGGTGCAAAGATCCTCTTTTTCTGCCTGACTGGTTTATGATCTGGGTTCACATTTAAGTGGTGCACCATAATGCACGGGTCTATTCCAGGCATGTCTTCATGAGTCCATGCAAAGACATCCTTGCTCTTTGCCAAGAAATTGATTAAGGAATTCCTTTTGCTGCCCTGTAGGCATGTTCCCACCTGAATCTTTTTGTCTGGTTCACCAGGCCAGATCTGCAATGAGATAAACTCTTCCACAGGTTCTCCTTTCAGCAACTTTTCTTCATCTCTGACGTCTAGTTATTCCACCATTAACGCCTCACGGTGATGCATGACAGAATAATTATAACATTCTCGAGCTATTTTTTGGTCTCCCTTCATTTCTCCAACCCCCTCAGGAGTGGGGAACTTTACCTTGAGATGGTGTGTGGAAATCACTGCTTTGATTTTGTTTAAGAGTACTCTCCCAACGATGGCGTTATATGCGGATGGTGAATCTATCACCAAGAAATCTACCATGGTCGTCACCTGACTTCCTTCTTCTTCCATAGTAATCGGAAGGGCAATCTGCCCTTTTGGATAAACTGCCTCCCTAGTGAATCCCACCAGGGGAGATGCCATTGGACTTAGCATCTCTCTTCCCAACCTCAGCTGGTCGAATGCATAGAGGAAAAAATATTAGCTGAGCTCCCACTGTCAATGAGTATCCTTCTGGTTTTAAAATTAGCAATGACCATATGTACCACGAGTGGATCGTCATGTGAGTATATTGTCCCTCTCTCATCCTCCTCATAAAAAGTGATTGTTACCTCTGCCTTCTTGGGACACTTGCTCTGCTTTCCCACTATGCATACTTCCATCAGGTCATCTGACTTTAGCCTCCTCAGATGGGCCTTCCGAGCTGAGCTGAAAGAGCCACCTCTTACTGTCCCTCCATGAATAACTCTGATTTTGACAATGGGATCATTATTACCTAGAGCTCTAGCTCTCTCCTGACGCTGATAATCCTCCTAACATTGTCCTCCTCTCTGAGGCCTCTGATCCCTTTTGTCCACAAATCTCTGCAATGGACCTCTCTGGATGAGGTCCTCTATCTGACCTTTAAGGTCAATACAATCATTGGTATAATGACCGTGATCATGATGAAAATGGCAATATTTATCCCTGGAATGCCTATCAGGGTTACTCTTAAGCTTTCCTAACCACTTAAGATCAGAATCGTCCCTCAAGTCACCCAAAATGTGTTCCACCAAAGCCACCAATGGGGTATAGTGCATATGCTTCTCAGGTGGTCCTCCAACTCTTCGAGGTCAGCCCCTAGGCTCTGGCCTTCTTCTGCGATTATCCTGCACCATCCCCCGTAGGGGATCTTTCCTTTTGCGATCAACTTGTACCTGGGTAGACATTGTGGGAGCCTGCCCATGAGATCCCTCATCTTGTCCCCTTCGCGCACTAAGAGCATCCTCTGCATTCATGAATTTCTGAGCCCAGAGCATAAGCTCAGCCATATCCTGTAGTGGGTCCTGTGTCAGACTAAACAACAACGCACCTGACCACAGGCCCGGGATATAGGCCGCCATGGCCATTTTATCATCCGAACTTTCAATTTGTATTGCCTCCTGGGTAAAACGAGTAGTGTATTCCCTTGCAGACTCTCCTTTCCTCTGCCTAACAGTCAATAGATAAGTATCTGGCCTTCGGTACCTCTGACCTGCTATAAAATGGCTAACAAACTTCTGACTCAGCTCCTTGAAATTACCAACACACCCAGGCTTTAATTTATTAAACCACATTCTGGCACTTCCCTTCAGCGTGACTGGGAAGGCCCTACACATAACTTCATCTGGCATAGCTTGCAAAGTCATTAAATTCTTATAGGTTTCCAAGTGGTCCAATGGGTCCGTAGTACCACTGAACGACTCGATCACCGGCATCTTGAACTTGGACGGTAATGGCAGGTCGAGAACTTGCTGTGAAAATGGTGAGTCAGTGGTTTGTACCAATTCCTCCACTGTGACCAGTGTTTTGGCATGTATGCGCCTTTGAATCCTATCGATCTGCGCTTGCATATATGCCAAAATGTAACGATCCGTATTTCCAACTTATATTTTCCGGAATTTGATTTGCTTTTAAATCAAGTTGTGAATCTTGATTTAGTTTTTATCTTAAAATCTCATCGCGATTTTAAGGTGGTTGACCCTAGTATATGGTAGAGAATTCAATTACAAATCCAATTCAAATTGAATCGCCTCAATCGGAGTTCGGACGATGAAGTTATGGCCAAAACATTCCAAATCATCCTTGAAATTCCCTTATATTTCGATATAAGGTGAGTATATTTCGATATGATCAACCCTCTGCTCCCTTTCTCTTCCCTATATTTCGATATGTTGGTACAAGGCCTTCTCCCATGCATATCGAAATGACTCTTCCTTAATTTTGGTCAGTGCGCTTTATATTTCGATATGCCCTTGCTGCATATCGAAATAATAAGCCCTTATATTTCGATATGCCCTCTGCATATATTTCGATATGTCCCTTTGTTAAATTCTACCAGTGAACTTTCCATTTCGATATGACCTGGCATTATATCGAAATGAGGTGTCCATCATTTTGATATGTTGTTTTTCATACATATCGAAATAATGATTCAATAAATTCCATCAGAGAACTTTCTATTTCGATATATACCCCGATACATATCGAAATGCATCCTTCAATAGGACTGCCCAGGTGACCCTATATTTCAATATGTAGCTTGACTACATATCGAAATGAGTGTTTGGGAGGCAGGTTTTGGAAAGTTCATTAAGGGCATTTTGGTCTTTTAGCTTGTGTTTGGAGTACACATATAAGAGTGGGAACCCTTCATCAATACTCAGAACCCTACCTCTCCTTCTCTCTCAGCCGTATCCCTCACTCTCTCTATATCTCATTTCTCTCTCACTTCTCTCTAAGTTTGAGAGAGATTGAGCCACTTTTGAAGGTTTTGGTCTTCACCAACCTTGAAGAGGACGTCGAGGGCTACACAGTGGTGCGCTTTGTTCGGGCACTTGTCAAGACACCCTCACCTAGGGTTTTCTCCAAGCTTTGGATTTGAGGTAAATATGCCTCTATCTTGTGTCTATGTGGTTATGATAGGCCATTAATTTGATTTATAAGATTTAAATCAAAGGTTTTCATTAAAAACTAAAATTTTGAAAAGCATGAAATTTGACATGTTTGATAAAATGAAATTGGACTCATCCTTGCATTGGATTGGAGTAGTCATGGTGATTTTGAGGATATGAGATAGTCAATTTCATGTCTAGGACTTGTAATTTAAATTGTGGAAGTTTGATGGAAATTTGAGAGTTTGGTCCTAGATGTTAAATCTAAGTGGAATTGAGCTGTGATCTTGTGCCCGCTAGGTGTTTGATAGAATGCTCGAGAGGCTCATGTGTATAATTCATAGCTCCGTAGTTGTGCTAAGTTTTGGTTAGGCCCTCGTGTATGGCCTTGGATGAATTTGGGAGATTTTACTTAGGCTCTTGTGTGTGTAGCCTTGAGGTCTTGAGTAGGCCCTTGTATGTGGTTTTGAGCTTACGAATGAGATGATTTATTAGTCGTCCTTGGTGACTAGGACCCTTGGGTGCACTTGTGCACATTAGGTGTTTGTTGAAATGCCTTGGGGAAGATACTTGGGTTTGTGTGTGTGAATTCGTCACACTAGACTAGGAAACTCGTTCCTAGGCTATCGACACTTGTGGTAGAAATGATTTGGGTGAATTCGTCACCATCGATTTGGGAACTCGTCCCTCGTTGGCAAACTCGTTGCCCTTGATGAAAAATTAGTCTCCTTTGGTTCGCACTTGAAAATGTACTCAATTCACTTATTAAACAACCAACCCAAAATCAACAATAATCTTGTGGTCTTCGAATGTTTGTAAATTGTGCATCCCTCGTGGCACTTTGTGAGTTGGTGTATTCCTCTTAACACCTCGTATTCGGTGCACTCCTCGTGGCACCTCGTGTGACAGTGCATCCCTTGTGGCACTTCGTGAGTCGGTGCATTCCTCGTGGCACCTCGTGTATTAGTGCATTCCTCTTGGCACTTCGTGAGTAAGTCGACCCTTAAACTTGTTAAGGAGACTGTAAATCGATCCCAGGCTTAAGGGTTTTTCAAATTGGTTTTCAAAGTAATGGTCCATGTTTGGGGTAGGCCGATCCTTTCTCGTGGGACGGTTCGATACTCATGTGACCCTTTCAAATGATGGTCCACGTTTAGGGTAAGCCGGTCCTTATCTAGTGAGGCGGCCAATACTCGTGCGATTTGGTTTCAAAGTGATGTTAAGCCGAGAGTCGAACAAACTAATAAAGAAAGATAAATCAATTCACCAACGTGTACCTATATGGATATGTATATAAAGGATCGGAAGGGTTACATGTTATCAAATGTGGTTTGGTGAATTGTGCGTAGACAAGCTAAGTCGTAGAATTAGCTAGTCATTGTTTTTTGGCTAAATCGTGGAATTGGCTCTTGGTTTGGATACGGTACGTGGCTTGTGTTCGATAGTTGGTAGTAGTGCCACTAGAGATGGATTGTGTTCTTGGGAGTATCCTCCCTAAATAAAGTGATAGTTTACCATGTCGTCGCGGTCGTGGTTGATATCCTTAGTCCTTAAGGTTCGTACTAGCTTATGTTGCCTAGTTGGGTGGATAAGGGTACTTGATAAAGAGAAGGTGTAATGTGTGCTTTTATTAAGATAGAAAAGTTTGGGTTCTTTTTGTGTACTTGTGTAGACAAAGTACTTAGCTAGACTTTTGAGTCTTAACTTGGGACAGTGGCTTGGTAGTGGCGTTTGATAATGTAAAAGGAATGGCATGCTTGGGATCGCATTATAGGGATTCACACCACTTGCACATGTCACCATAATTGCATTTGCACTTGATAGGTGCATATTTGCTGGGTCTTTATGACTCATCCTTCTTTTATAGTTCTTTGTAGGGTTGCAGGGTTGGATAGCTAGTAGTGAGGAGTTGGCTTTGGCTTGCTCCAGTTCCTTTTCTGTGTGAGGAGCATTTTATATTTATTTCATTTATGCACTATAGCTTTCTCCCTCTTTTCCCCCTTGTACCCTACGGGCATCCCTTCATATTTTAAGGAATAGTAATATCTTTTAATACAAGCAAGTTTTTATGTAAAGCGATTGTTGTACTTAAATCTCAAGTGAGTTCCATTTGTAAAGCAAATTGTAAAGACGTGTTTTGACTATTCACGGTCCCTTTATAATGATGGTTGATTAATGTAGTTTTATTTAAAAGCATCCTTTTAGTAAAAAAATAGTTTGAAAATCCGGGGCGTGACAACTTGGTATCAAAGCTTTCATTCGAAAACTTTGGAACCTTGGGGAAACTTTTAGTTTCAATGGGTTTTTCATGTGCTTTCCATGGAGTCTTTTGCTTGTGTTTTCATGCATTAAGAGTTGCATGGAATTTGTATGCCCTTGTTTGAGGCATAAGAAGTTGGTATTAGTATGCCCTTGTTTGAGGCATAGGAGTTGGTATTGTACTCGGATGAGTTTGGTTTCTGCTGATATACATATTGGAGATGCTATATGTGGATACGTATGAATGTTGAGTATGTGGTTACTTTCGTAGCATACAATATGGTTTGGCTCATACTTTGTGTATAGGGATTTATGAGCATAGTGTTATTGTGGTTCGTGTATTGAACATGTTGTTTTTGTGCATGCTAGGATCTATCTTTACTAGTTGTTTCGATTGCCAGTATGGTTGGTCGTCAGAGAGGTCGTAGGACTCGTCAGGAAGTCCCGATAGAAGATGTTCGTGAAGAGGATAATGTTGAAGTGGGTCAAGAAGAAGCAGTGGATCCGAGATTATTCGTGAGGCAGCTTGCTGAGGCCATGGTCGAGGCCACCAGAGCAGTTCAAGTCCCCAGAGCTAGGGGTGTTAGCCATGTGATGGATGTTTTGCGCGAGTTCCGTGCTATGAGCCCTCCTAGTTTCAATGGAGAGGGCGAGCCTATTGAGGCCAATCATTGGCTTTCCAGAATTTGCAAGGCATTAGATACCCTTCATATCGTCGAGGATGAGGTGCAAGTGTCTTTCGCATCCTATCAGTTAGTCGGTGAATCAGGGGAATGGTAGAATTCCATTGTTGAAGCCAAGAAAGATGCTCGGAGATTGGCGAGAGTTGCAAATCCAAGAGTAGTGGATGAAGATGTTGGTGCTATATCGTGGGAATGGTTTGTTTCTACTTTCGAGGATCAGTATTTTCCGGAAGCTTTTCATGAGCAGTTGCGGATGCAGTTTGAGTTGTTGCAGTAGGGTGACATGACGGTCTCCCACTACACGATCAAATTTCAGTCCTTGTCCCGTTTTTCTCCAGAGTTAGTCAATTCAGAGGATCGCAAGTGCAAGAGATTCGAGCGAGGTCTTCGTCTCTCCATTCAGAGACTCATTGTTGGGCAGTGCATTCGTTCGTTTGCCACCATGCTAGATCGTGCCATGGCTATTGAGCCTCTTTGCAAGGAAGAAGAGAAGGAAGTCAGAGCGTGGGAGCCTCGTCGGCAATCTTTGGTTTCAAATTCCATGTCTTCTTCAGGTAGTTTTGGGAGGAAGCGGCATAGAGATCATTCTTTTTCTCGAAGTCAGCAGGGTTCTCAGTCCCTTGTCAGTGTTGGTGTTGCAGAAGAGCCACCTATGAGCCATATTGTTTGTCATCACTGCCATCAGGAAGGACACTACCGGTCTCGATGTCCCCAGGTTACTTGTTTTGAGTGCGGCCAGTCAGGGCATGTGGGAAGAATTTGCCCACAAAGGAGCGACAGGCAAGGAGAGATGTCAGTTGGGCATCACTCGTCGGGTGGACCAAGAGTTGAGCAACTCTAACAAAGGAGTCAGAGTCAGCAACTTCAATATCAATCGTTCGCATCCAGTCCTCAGTTTGAGAAAGGAACCAGTTCTAGAGGTGCAAGTTAGGCTTTGTTTAGAAGGGCAAGCAACCAGTAGAGAGGATGATGTATAGTAGAGTGTACTCGATTGCCACGGCGGATCCTCAACCACCGGTCTCTCCATCTTAGTAGACTCGTTTTGTGTTTGCTTGTTCTAGTTGTGTTGCGTGTTGTTGGGATTACCAACTTATTGTAATTTGTTTGTAGCATTGTGAACCCAGTTTAGAGTTATGCGTTTTATTTTATTTGTTGCTCCCTTGTGGACATCGTCTTGTTGCAAGTTTCTTGTTCCTATACTCCATAATTGATGCCTTGATGATTTGAGTTGTGATCTTATTTTCATTTGAATTGTGGATGAGTTATATTAGTTCTCTTGTGCCACCTTGTTCTTGTTGTGATGGCCAAGTTTGATGTTTACCCCTTACTTGTTCGATTGCTATGTCTTTCGGGATCGTTGTTGTTTTCTTGGGAATTCACATCCTTGCGCCCTAGGCGATGGGTAGATTGTTAGAGATTTGGGAACGAGTAATTGAGTCGGTTATTCCTACACCTTCAGTGTGGAATTGACCGTGTGTGTACTCCTTTGATTGTGTGGTATATGGATGGCCCTATGAATTAGGTTGAGAATCGTGTCCAGCCGGTACCTCTCAAACTTGAATTGTAGTGGTCACTTGATTATTGCATTGGGTGTGTGTGTGGGGATGTGTGTGTACCCGTGGGTAAAGCAACGAATTTGCAAACGTATGTATGCGAGCTTGTAGATTGATAGTGGAGTGTTGACGATTATAAATCCGATTATTCGTCATTTGATTATTGTTGTAAGTCGAGATTTGGTTTTGAGTTCTTGAGGAGACAAATCCTTTGTGAGATCCTCCGTCCTATTATATTTTGGAAAAATCAATTCTTGAGCTAGTGTGTCCCTTTCGTATTGGCGTGTCCACACCCTATCAGAAGTTGTCCCTTTTATTCTTTCGTGTGGCATGCAGAGTTTTTTTAAGTTTGGTATTCCTTGGTCGTGATCTTTATTCCTCTAACCTTAGTTAATTTCGGGGATGAAATTCTTTTAAGGTGGTTGATATGTAACGATCCGTATTTCCAACTTATATTTTTCGGAATTTGATTTGCTTTTAAATCAAGTTGTGAATCTTGATTTAGTTTTTATCTTAAAATCTCGTCGCGATTTTAAGGTGGTGGACCCTAGTATGTGGTAGAGAATTCAATTACGAATCCAACGCAACTTGAATCGCCTCAATCGGAGTTTGGACGATGAAGTTATGGCCAAAACATTCCAAATCATCCTCAAAATTCCCTTATATTTTGATATAAGGTGAGTATCGAAATGACTCTTCGTTAATTCTGGTCAGTGCGCTTTATATTTTGATATGCCCTTACTGCACATCGAAATGATGAGCCCTTATATTTCGATATGCCCTCTGCATATATTTCGATATGTCCCTTTGTTAAATTCTACTAGTGAACTTTCCATTTCGATATGACCTGGCATTATATCGAAATGAGGTGTCCATCATTTCGATATGTTGTTTTTCATACATATCGAAAGGATGATTCAATAAATTCCATCAGAGAACTTTCTATTTCGATATGTACCCCGATACATATCAAAATGCATCCTTCAATAGGACTGCCCAGGTGACCCTATATTTCGATATGTAGCTTGACTATATATCGAAATGAGTGTTCGGGAGGCAGGTTTTGGGAAGTTCATTAAGGGCATTTTGGTCTTTTAGCTTGTGTTTGGAGTACACATATAAGAGTGGGAACCCTTAATCAATACACAGAACCCTACCTCTCCTTCTCTCTTAGCCGTATCCCCCCCCTCTCTCTCTATATATATATCTCATTTCTCTCTCACTTCTCTCTAAGTTTGAGAGAGATTGAGCCACTTTTGAAAGTTTTGGTCTTCACCAACCTTGAAGAGGACGCCGAGGCTACGCAGTGGTGCGCTGTGTTCGGGCACTTGTCAAGACACCCTCACCTAGGGTTTTCTCCATGCTTTGGATTTGAGGTAAATATGTCTCTATCTTGTGTCTATGTGGTTATGATAGGCCATTAATTTGATTTACAATATTTAAATCAAAGGTTTTTATTAAAAACTATAATTTGGAAAAGCATGAAATTTGACATGTTTGATAAAATGAAATTGGACTCATCCTTGCATTGGATTGGAGTAGTCATGGTGATTTTGAGGATATGAGATAGTCAATTTCATGTCTAGGACTTGTAATTTAAATTGTGGAAGTTTGATGGAAATTTGGGGGTTTGGTCCTAGATGTTAAATCTAAGTGGAATTGAGCGGTGATCTTGTGCCCGCTAGGTGTTTGATAGAATGTCCGAGAGGCTCATGTGTATAATTCATAGCTCTGTAGTTGTGCTAAGTTTTGGTTAGGCACTCGTGTATGGCATGTGATGAATTTGGGAGATTTTACTTAGGCTCTTGTGTGTGTAGCCTTGACGTCTTGAGTAGGCCCTTATATGTGGCCTTGAGCTTACGAATGAGATGATTTATTAGGTGTCCTTGGTGACTAGGACCCTTGGGTGCACTTGTGCACATTAGGTGTTTGTTGAAATGCCTTGGTGAAGAGAATTGGGTTTGTGTGTGTGAATTCGTCACACTAGACTAGAGAACTCGTTCCTAGGCTATCGACACTTGTGGTAGAAATAATTTGGGTGAATTCGTCACCATCGATTTGGGAACTCGTCTCTCGTTGGCAAACTCGTTGCCCTTGATGAAGAATTAGTCTCCTTTGGTTCGCTCTTAAAAATCTACTCAATTCACCTATTAAACACCAACCCAAAATCAATAATAATCTTGTGGTCTTCGAATGTTTGTAAATTGTGCATCCCTCGTGGCACTTTGTGAGTTGGTGTATTCCTCGTGACACCTCGTATTCGGTGCACTCCTCGTGGCACCTCGTGTGACAGTGCACCCTCGTGGCACTTCGTGAGTCGTTGCATTCCTCGTGGCACCTCGTGTGTTAGTGTATTCCTCTTGGCACTTCGTGAGTATGTCGACCCTTGAACTTGTCAAGGAGGCTGTAAATCGATCCCGGGCTTAAGGGTTTTCCAAATTGATTTTCAAAGTGATGGTCCATGTTTGAGGTAGATCGATCCTTTTTCGTGGGACGGTTCGATACTCATGTAACCCTTTCAAATGATGGTCCATGTCTGGGGTAAGCCGGTCCTTATCTAGTGAGGTGGCCGATACTCGTGCGACTTGGTTTCAAAGTAATGTTAAGCAGGGAGTTGAAAAAACTAATAAAGAAAGATAAATCAATTCACCAACGTGTACCTATATGGATATGTATATAGAGGATCGGAAGAGTTACATGTTATCAAATGTAGTTTGGTGAATTGTGCGGAGACAAGCTAAGTCGTGGAATTAGCTAGTCATTGTTTTTTGGCTAAATCGTAGAATTGGCTCTTGGTTTGGATACGGTACGTGGCTTGTGTTCGATAGTTGGTAGTAGTGCCACTAGAGATGGGTTGTATTCTTGGGAGTGTCCTCCCCTAGATAAAGTGATAGTTTACCATGCCGTCGCGGTCGTGGATGAGATCCTTAGTCCTTAAGGTTCGTACTAGCTTATATTGCCTAGTTGGGTGGAAAAGGGTACTTGATAAAGAGAAGGTGTAATGTGTGCTTTTATTAGTCTTGAGAAGATAGAAATGTAACACCCGTTTCAATTTAAAATAAATTAAATTAAATAATTGGATAAATATAAAAGAAGAGGGGAAGTGGAATAATGGTTAGTCATTGTCAAGAGTATTTTTCTTAATTAAAATAAGATTTTAATTACATATATATTTTTATATAATTAATCTCCTAATTAAATAAGTATATGAGTGTAGGCAAGGGTAATAAGGAGTTAAGTGGAAGGGCAAATGAGTCATTGTCATTAAAAATCTGTATTAGGTTAGAGAGGGAATCTAATCTCCCATTACTCTTGACCTAAGTATACTCTAGGGTGATTAGAGAGAAACAAGGAGAGGAGGCTAAGGTTTGGGGCTTGAGGAAGAAGATCGGAGGCTCGTTTGGAGGAGAATTCTTCTACAAAGTTATTCCTAACATAAGTAAGTACATTTCTACCATTTTAGATTTTTAATTTCATCCAAGATTAAGGGTGGATTAAGGGTGGATTAAAGGTTCTAATGCTAATCTCATTTTTGGGCTTAATCCTAGATCTAGTTGCGTTTTGGGTGAATTTGGTGGGTTTAAGTGTTGTGTAAAGTTCCAAAATCAAGTATGTTATGTGGTAAAGTGTTTGGAACATTTGTGTTGGGTTAAAATTGCATGCTTGAAGGTTAGATTTGGAGATTGGAACAAAAATCGTCGAAAACATTTTTCTGCAAATTCGCTCCTGAAGAACGTAGACCGGTCGCGGCATTTTGGCCGACCGATCGTGGCATGTCAGTGAGGCGTAGACCGATCGCGGCAATTGGGTCGACTGGTCGAGACAGGTCAGTGGGGTCTAGACCGGTCGCGGTTTTGGGTAGACCGGTCGGGGCTATGTAAATTCTGAAATTTTTTAGGAAAAGTCTTAAAATGTTCTGGAAGGGCATGGATGTCTAATTAAAAGACTCTAATAAGTAGTTTAAAATAATTAGTTACTTTTAAGAAGTAAAACTTCATCGAATATGGTTTTAACTCGTCCTTATTGATTTAGGTGAGGAACCAGGATCCTCCAAGGCTACGAAGTAAAGCTTAGCGCGAC
>NMUG010004604.1:0-13718 GCA_002855965.1 Monotropa hypopitys | reverse complement strand
AATCTCCAGTAAATTCCAAAATCTTTCATTTACGATTTCAATTAAAAAGGTATCCATTGTTGATACAGTGCATATATCGATTCTGATTGTGGACAGCTTCATAAGTGATCTCATCGATAGGTTTTTCGTTTTTCAAAATAAGTTCTTTGTTTTCCAAAATCAAATCCGTTTCTAAATGTTTAGTTTCCAAAATTCTAGTTTCCAAATTATTTTCGATTCAAATCGAATTTCATCAAGTGGGTTTTCAAAACTGTAGTTTCCAAAAAACTTTTGTTCCTAAAAACAATTCAATCTACACATATTTGATTTTCCAAATTCGATGGGTTTCCACAGTCGAATGCTCTAGAAATTTCATCTTCGGTAAGTTTCAATTCCAATTTGTTTCCAAATTCAATTCATACAATTTTCAAAAAATCGAGTCAGATGAAGAGAGGGGATTTCATTAGAAATAAGATTCAATTCCATATCTTCCTAAAAATTCTCAGAGAATATATATAGAGAGTCGGGATGGAGCAGATGAGGTGAGAGGTCAAAAAACAGATAGAGACATAGTGAGGAAGAGAGGGGAAGAGCAGAACGATGAGGGATTGAGGTTGTTTTGTGCTTCTTTGAATATCAACTTCCACTCAGTAAGATTTCGTGGTTTATTCTCTCAAACCGATTTGATTTTCAAAACACGAGTTCTGAAAATTCTGGGTTTCGATTTTGTTCTACATAGTTTCTGAGTTTGCAATTTTAATTTCCGGGTTTCTTAAAAGTGCAGAGGAGAACTTGGTTTAGTTGGTTTTTTAATCAAGGGTTGGTGGATTTCATAAAATAGATGATGAAAAAATTTTAGCAGCAAAGGTTAGGTGATTTTCATGCATTTAGATTTCTGGGTTTGATGTTTTGTTATAAATCAATTTGTTTGGATGTTTTCAATCTCTGTCTGGGTTTCGATCTATAGTAAGGCAACAACTAATCATGAAGTAATTGCAGTTAGAGATTTCTAGGTTTAGTTGTCTGAGATTTTTCAATTTGCCACAATAACAATTTTCCATTTGTGTTCTGGGTTTGATCTGGTTGGAGCAGATTCTGATTCTCATTCAATTCTGATTTTGGGTTTGTAGTGCTTCTGAGTTTCATTCAATCACAAAAGGTTATTTTAATTTTCAATTTTGTTCTGGGCACACAGAGGTTCACACTGTTTAATTTAAGTTTGTGTTGATTCTGGAATTTGAGTAGAACATTCATATTGCTGAGTTTTCATATTACGGTTTGATGTTGTTGGGTTGAGTTTTGTACCTTTGAAAATCATTTGAAATTGAGGGAGCATTCAACGGCGACTTCAAAGGAGTAGTTCATTCTTCATCAAAGATTAACAGCATTCAAAGTCAGATTGGAAGGCCTTGTGTGATTCAAGGTGCAAGCACAGGTTCAGTATACGAGCGAGTCGGCAAAGCTCTCTGGTCAACCTCGAGCGAGTCTAGGTTGTAAGTATGAGTCTTTGTAACTGAACAATGGTTAATTAGTGTTTGTTTTTCCTTCCCGTGGTTTTTACCCTTATTGGGGTTTTCCACGCATATCTCGTCTTGTGCCACTGTTTGATCTTTTCTTATGTTCTCTCATTTCACATTCATGCACAAATTAAATTAATTAATTAGCAAATTAATTTGAAATCACAGAAATAATTTTTGAAGGAAAATTAATTTTGAACAAAGTAAAAATAGAATTATTAATTGGTAATAACAACATCCTACCTCGTACTCGGTAGGTAGAATTTCAATAAAGAACCGATATCTATTGTCCCAAATTGATATTCTGATTGATCAATTGCAATGAGAACATTATTTTTTTAAAATTAATCTTCGATCTGAATATTATCAGTTGAAGGTGAAAGTGGAGGATGTGGAGAAAATGGCATTCTGTACTAGGTACGAACATTATAAGTTTCTGGTAATTCCATTTGGTGTTACTAACACTCTTGCAACCTTTATGGATCTTATACATTGGGTTTTAAAGTCGTGCTTGGATGATTACGTCGTCATCTTTATCGACGATATTCTTATTTATTCTAAAACCCGAGAGAAGCACACAGATCATGTTTAAAAATTCCTGCAGATTCTTCAAGAAAAGACACTATATGCCAAATTCAAGAAGTGTGAATTCTATCTTACCAGTATATCTTTTATGGTACATATTATCGACGACAAGGGGATTTCTGTTGATCTTTAGAAGATTTAGGCAATCTCTGATTGGACACGGCCAAATTCTGTAATAGAGGTATGGAGTTTTCTTGGTCTGGCTGGGTATTATCCGAAGTGCGTGAAACATTTTTTCCAAAATTTTTTGTGCCTATGACGGAATTAACCCGAAAAGGGACACCTTACGTATGGACGGAAGAGAGAGAACATGCATTCCAAAAGATGAAAAAGAGACTAACTACCGCACTGATCTTGACCCTACCATCTGGCATCAAGGGCTTCATCATATTCAGTGATGCTTCACATCAGGGGTTAGGATGTGCGTTGATGCAAAATAATAAGGTGATTGCCTATGCTTCTCGGCAACTGAAACTACACGAGAAGAATTACACTACGCATGACTTGGAACTAGAATCCATTGTATTTGCATTAAAGATATGACGCCATTATCTATATAGGACAAGTTGCGAAATTTTCACTAGTCACCAAAGTTTAAAATATCTATTTTTGCAAAAATAACAGAATCTACACCAAAGGAGATGGCTAGAACTAATAAAAAATTATGATTTGATGATCCAATACCACTCCGGTAAAGCCAATATAGTGGCGAATGCATTAAGTCATAAGTCTTCTAGTTTGGCCACTTTGTCAGTACAACTAGTATTATATGAAACGGTGAAGAAGAAACAGACCAAGGATTCATATTTAAAGAAATTAATTGATGAGCCGAAAGAGGATTTTTCATATGACCTGGATGTTCTTCGATTCTACAGAAGGATTTGCATTCTTGTTATTCCAAGTTTTCTATCCAATTCTGCACTACCAAAGATGTATCGAGATCTGAAACAAGTTTATTTGTGGCCTGGCATGAAATGAGATGTGGCACAATTTGTATCTCACTTCCTTGAGTGCCAGCAAATCAAGGTAGAAAATCATTGACCCACGTGACTATTGCAACCACTTTAGGTGCCAGAATGGAAGTGAGAGCATATCACTATGGATTTCATTGCGGGGCTACCCACTACTGCAAAAGGTAACAATTCCATATGGAAAATTGTTCATAGATTGACGAAAACCGCTCATTTTATCGTAGTAAAGACCACATTCTCGATGGAACAGCTAGCAAAGTTGTATATTAAGAAGATTATCCGGTTATGGAACTCCTATATCCATTGTTTTTATCGTGATCCCCATTTTGTTTCTAATTTCTTAAGGATTCTTCAAAAAGCAATGGGCACTGAATGTCGATTCAGTACAGCCATCCATACTCAGACTGATGGCCAGATAGAGAGAGTGATCCAGATTATGGAAGATATGCTTAGGTATTGTGTTCTTGATTTCCATAGTAGCTGGGAAAGTCATTTACCGCTAATAAAATTTGCCTTCAACAACAACTACCAGTCCAGTATCGTCATGACACCTTTTGAGGAACTATACGAGAGAAAATGCTGATCGCCGGTATGTTTGACTGAAGTCAAAAAGAGGAAACTTCTTGGGCTAGAGTTTGTACAGATGACTATAGAGAAAATTCAGATTATTCGGTATAGATTGAAAGCATCTTAGAGCAGACAGAAGAGTTATGTGGATGTGCGTCACAGGTCATTGGATTTTGGGGTCGAGGATCAGGTATTTCTTACATTTTTTCCTATGAAGGGAATGAATCATTTCGGGAAGAGGGATAAGTTCGATCCCAGGTATATTGGACCATGTGCGGTTATAGCTAAAGTTGGGGAGGTCAACTATCACTTAGAATTACTGCCAAAGTTATCATTTATCCATAATATCTTCCATGTATTTATGTTGCGACGATATTTAATAGATCCCACCCTAGATGTCCTTCCGAGCATACCCATTCAGATGCGGGATGTTTTATCATATGATGATCAGTCGTTACGAATCATAGATCGGAAGGAGAAAGTACTTCACAACAAATCGATTCCACTAGTGAAGATATGGTGGGATAACTAGGGAGGTGGCGAGGCAACTTGGGAAGAGGAGTCCTATATGCGAGTTTTATACCCGAGCTTTTCTCCTCACCAGATACTTTCAAAGTTTGAAGCCCAATTTTTTATAAGTTCGGGAGAATTATAATACCGTGAACTTCCTAATTAATATAATTAAGTTTATGACTAATAAAATGAATTAAGAGGCTTAGAGGAATGGAATTAAGCACTAAAAATTTATATCGAACTCAATTAGATGAATAGAAATTTTTCGTAAAATTTGAATTTTTTTAGAAATATGAAAGGACTTTTAGAGATAACAGGGGACGAAAAGAATTATCATATAATACTAAAATACGTAAAATGGACGTAAAGACCACTATAACTATGGTGCACCTTTCCGCACCATAGCGTACCCAAAAGTTCAACTAAATCTAATTAATAATATCATATTTATCCTAAGAAAACTAAAAAGAAAATTCAAAACAAATATCAAAATCAAAAGAGAAAGAACCTCCAGGGAGAAAAGAGAGAAAGGGGAAGAAGAAAGAGAGAGGAGGAAGAACAGGCAAGAATCCGACGCACCAACGATCGAAACGACATCAAAACTAAGGTAAGAACTCAATCACAATCTTAATAACATATATGAAACGTATTAGAACTTATAAATCGATTGAAAATCGTAGTTTATAAAATTTTAGAAAAATTACGAATTAATTGATTTAAACATGTTTTTGATTCGTTTTAAAGAGTTTTAGGTCAATTATAGGTAGTGTATACTAGTAGTGACCATAGAAATTAAATAAAAACACGTTTCGGGTCCGATTTTGAGATTCCCGAGGTGGGAAAACCCACTGCTGAACTATTCATCAAATCGAATTAAAGACCGACTGGCACATCGATTGTGCTACCGGTCAACACAAAATCTTCCTCACAGCCACTGACTCGAGAGGGAAAAATCCGGTATAACGGACGGTATACCGATCCCCTAGCAATTCATACAAAAATTAGGAAAAAGTCAACCCCAGACCTGGGAAAGTGTAGGGAAATGTAAGGAAAATTCAATTAGGCATAAACTGAGGGTTTGAAAATATAAAGAGAGACTTTAAGATAAGGAAATTAATGAGCAAACAACTTAAGGAAAATTATTTTAATGACCCAGATTTTCAAACCATTTTTTGAAATCATTATAAAATGGCTAATATAGGTAGGATGAAGCTCACTACCCAAGGTGTCAATCCACAAGGCATCCAACAAGGTGAAATAAAATACACTAGTATAGTACAATGGTACAGAAGAGTACAAAGGAGCAGAAGAATAATAGATACAATAACCAACTACCACATCTACAAGGATAAATAAAACTAAAAGTTTAAGGGAGAGACAACCTCCAAGAAAATCCTGCAGCTACTCCAAGAACTCGGATCGATAAGTCCTCCTATCCCTGCAACACAGAACACTGAGGGAAAGGGGAAGGGGGTCTGAGTTATCCACGCGCTCAATAGGAAAATCCTTAACTACTAATAAGTATGCATATGGTGGGTGGGTGCCTAAGTGCTCACATGCAAGACGTGCCAAGGACAATAAAAGAAAACAAGACCAATGATATGCAAATGCATCCTCGAGGTGCAATGGATACAAGTTCCTTACTAACCATAAATACAGACTCAAATCCTCAACACCCGAAGAACATGACGAGACAGTCTCCAACATCCAACCAATATGGGCTACGACCCAAACACAGGTCCAATCCTCCACTACTAAGGTGAAACAAACACAAGGGCCTACTAGAAGGGCCAAAGAACCACACCACCAGGACTATACTTACCAACTCACTCCAAAATCCCCTTTCAAACTTTTACATTGTTATAGATTATATTCACATATGATTTTGGGATATTTGAATAATTGAGGTAAGTTTTCCAATTTTCTCAACCTTGTCAAAACAAGGGAGCCATATACACTCACCTTGATGAAACAAGGGATATCAAATTTTCATTCATTATTATTATTGTTTTATCTCATATTCCCAACTTGTCAAAACAAGAGGGTCACGTGTCTTAACCTCGTCAAAACAAGGGAGTAATCAACCATTCGAATTCGAACTCAGTTAAGTGATTCAAACCAATCATTCAACCTTGATGAGACATGTCAACATGAGTACCCGGTGTCTCTATATCCTCCACATTGATACTACCAATTGAGTACTAGGAATCTCCATATCCTCCACATTGACGATGTCAACATGAGTACCAGGCATGTCCATATTCTTCACATTGATGGTGTCAATATGAGTACCAGGAATCTCTATATCCTCCACATTAACGATGTCAACATGAGTACCAAGAATGACTTTATCCTCCACATTGATTATATCCACAGAGTTTAATGATTGATTCTTTAGGCCTTATTAATTCCATATTCAATTCTCTTTCATTTCATTCCATTTGGGAAGTATGGATGAAGGATTCAAGATTAAGCTTAAGTGGCCCTCGTAGGGCACATTCCCCATATTTGATATACATTGGATATGTCGAATTTATTGATTTATTTCCTTAAACCACAACTCTACCTTGACAATACCAAGGAAAATAATTGTTTCTATTAGTGCCTTCCACCTTTTTTTGGAAAGCCAAAATATTTATTGAATTATCATAATTACATAGCATGTACAGGCCTACCCCATAACAAATTAACTCCACAATTAGAACACAAACTACCCAAACACCCAATATTAATTCTACAACTCGCATTTCTCTTACATTAATTAGCCCAGCCTCATCTCACATCACTTATTTCTGCAATCTACCACATTCAATGGACCCTTCGTCAAAGCATCCTCTCTGCGATCCAAAGCAATCTTCCAACGATCTGGCAATCTCCCCCATTCTTCAACCCTTATCTCTTCACCTCGCTCTTCCTGCTACAGACGACTTCAGCCCATAACCCTTCAATCCCATCATCAGGTTGACGAGTTGCAGACGATGAGACTAATCCAAGATAAGTTTTCTTCTGTTCACCTTCCGAGAAAGCCTACCATCTAACTGGTTGCACTTTGTTTTTGCTAGGTTTGTACCTGGATCTGTTCAGCCTGTAGGAATTCTGCCCCAACTACGCTCGCTCTGCGAACTTGATTTTCCTGCACCCCGATAGATTGCCATTTCTTCTATTTCTTTTATACTTATAATTTTCCCGTTGAATATTGTATTATTTAACAAACCCCATATGGACCATATGACTGCGAAAAATGCTATACGCCACATTGCCTTCTAAACCCCCTTGAACGGAGCCCCCCACCACCACGATTTACACGTTCTGAGATCTGGGGGCACACCCACTTGAGCTTCCATCTAGCAAGCATAAAAGACCAAATTCTCCAGCGTACCTGGCAAAGTAGGAGAAGATGATCCACGGACTAAGATTGTATGCCACAAAGACCACATTTAGACTGTTGCGAGTCTAGGAAAATGATTTTCCTTGTGGACAACATCACCCTGGTGGTTAAGGCTCCTTGCATTGCCAGCCAACCACACATTTCAGACTTAGGGGGGGCTAAATTTGCCCATATGCCTGCCAACTCCTTATCTGGATGTCTAGATAATTTGCCCCTCTGATCGAAAAAGCTTTTGGTAGAAAATATCTTTTCACTTGACCATATCCATGTTATCTGGTCCTTCCCTTCTTTGAGTGGTTGAAGATGGAAAAATCTTTGGCTTAAGATCTCCCATAATTCCTCCTCACACACAAACAGTCTGCGTCTGAATTCCAGAGCCCTTTCTGCATTTTGAATAAAGGGCTTAAGGACTTGGGCCAGAGTAATATCCTTATATACAGCAAGGAAGAATAGCCTAGGAAATTCAGCTTTTAATATTGAGCCGTTGAACCAATTGTGATACCAGAATAGCGTCTGATCCCCAGAAATGACTTTCCATCTTAGGCCCGGGAACAATGTCTTCTCAGTTTGTTTGTCTGCCCTAGTGATTAATCTGATGTCCCCCCACATTGGAGATGGTGACTTGCTGCTTGGCAGTTGAGGCCAAAGTTCTGGATCAACCTTCTTGTAGATTGAGTTAATAAGTTGAACCCAATTGGAGTTGTTGTCGGTGTGATATCTCCACCACCATTTGGCCAATAAAGCAACATTGTGTTCTACCAATTTTTTAATACCCAATCCTCCCCTCTCTCTAGGGGTACACACTTTGTACCATTTAACAAGATTGATTTTCTTTGTACCCTCAGTACCCCCCACAGGAACCTCCTTTGCAATCTTTCGATCTTAGCATCCACAGCTTTAGGGATTCTAAAAATTGACATGTACCCTCAGTGCCTTCCACCTTGACGACATCAAGGGAGGCCATACCAACCATCACTATATTGAGGAACCACTTCGTTCAAATATGATCTCACCTATTAATTTTCAAATCTAGTCAAGATGCCACAATGCGTGGGGAAAGACTCTTATAATTCAAAGGAAACTATTTCCCTCCAGACAAAACTTAGAAAACCCATGCCAATCCCAAACTTTACTCCAAGGCCTAACTTGGAGGTTTTACCGACTACATGTGACCACATGATGCCGGGGTCACCTAGAACCTCAAATGACTCCAAAACGACTCAAGACTTTCATAATTTAAGCCTATAGCCCAGTTGGAAAATTTGTCAAACACATGGTAGCTATTGGATCCAAGGCTACCTAAGGACTTCACAAGTCTACTAACACTCTCACAACACTCAATATCATTAACTAACACTCACTCAAGCAATACGTCGAGCACTTGGCCTTCAAAACTTTGAAGGCCAAGAATACAACCACCTAGACCTCATACATACACAAGACTATAGTCAAACCTCTCCACATCCAACCCACAAGAACTTAATACAAACAAACTCTAGAAAAATCTAGGGAAGAACAAACAAAAAGGGAAAACACTCATACATACATGTACGTACGAGAAAGAGAAAGAGGTTACCTACATTTTGATTCAAGAACTCAAAATCTCTAGGGGAGAGATTCTTCGCAAAGTAACAATCCAAGACCACCACTACGTAGCTCTTGACAAGATCTCCAACGTTAGTGAATGGTATTTATTCCAGAACCCTAGGGAGAGGGTTTAAATGGGTGAGAGAGAGATGAGAGAAAGATATATATATAGTGGGAGAGAGATGACTTATGACACTCGAAGGGGGGAGAGAAGCCACCAAAATGATTTAGGGCTATCTCTCGGACCCATACATACACACACAAGCCCCAAGAAAAGACCAAAATGCCCCCCTTAAATCTTCGAAAAACCTTTGCAGGATTGGTTACCGGTAACCCGGACACGGCAGTTACCGGTAGCCCAACTCTTTGGACCTTTCTAAGCATGGTTGGTTACTGGTAACCTGAGGTAATCGGTAATCCAAGCCTCCGGATCTTATCCAAAACACCCGGTTACCGGTAACCCGTTACCAGTAACCCACACTCGGTTACCGGTAACCCGTTATCGGTAACCCGAGCCTCAGCTTCTTCACCAAAATGGATGCTGGGTATTTTGGGCATAACTTCTTTGTTCGATCTCCGATTGAGACGATTCAAATTGTATTATTTCCATAATGAAATTTTTCACATCTTCCAGGAGGAAATAATTTTCCTTTGGAAAACATTGGTAGCTATAATTTAAGAGTTTCAGTTAATTCCGTGCGAGTATCCTGTCATCTAAACCAAGCGTATAATTCCTCGTATTACCCGACCCGTCGGGAGGGCCCAACCAAGCCCCCATTGTGTAATGTCGTGAGTGTATGACACTCAGGGATCAAAATATCGGGGATCAAAATCCTATATATATAGCTAACTCAAGGATCAATATCCATCATACACCAATTGAGTAATTTAAACTCCATGTTTTCCAAAGTTTCCACATTTAAGCCTAATGGCCAAATGCCAAGTTTCCAAAGGTTTTCCAAGTGTTAATTCATCATTTAACGAGTCAATTTGAGATTTCCAATGTTAAATCCCATTTGCCCCAAATTTTCCAATGAAATCAATTTTAGGGTATTTATGACAAGTTGGCTATGTTGATTCAAACAAGGGGAATATCAAATTAACACTACGGGAAAGCCATAGACATTACCAATGAAACCCTAGGCTTGACACATACTCAAATCAAAATCCTAGGAAGTTCTATACTTGCAACGACAAGGTTTTGTACAAATGAGAGGGAGAGAGATACAAATACATATATATTGAACATAGGTTTAGAAAATCTCTACTTTTTAGATGAGGATATGCAACTCTAGGTGAGAGTTCTTGAGTAACCACGAAACCAAGACCACCAATACGTAGAGTAGGCTTGGGAGGTCGACCTTTGTGGAGAACTTTCTCTCAAAATGTCTTAAATGGGGAGAGAAATGAGAGAGATAGGAGATACGTGGGAGGGAGAGAGAGAGAGAGAGTTACGGTAGAGAGAAAGAGAGGAGAGGGGTGCGAGTATTTTGCTGTGATGTTTTGGGTGTAGAATACATAGGGTTTGTGAAAAAATAGGTATATATATACAACCCCATAAGTTATTCTCGAAACTATCTTTAATAAGCTGCATATCGATATACAATACATGTATATCGATATGTAATCAACTACGAAGGAAGCCAGAACACATTGCATATCGATATGCACCATAGGTGCATATCGAAATGCACCCAATACCTAAACTACCAGGAGGCCCCCATTTCGATATTCCCTAATGGTATATCGAAATACAGATGGGATGGGGGAAGGCCGAAGGGGTCCATTTCGATATAACCCTATATGGTATATAAAAATACAGCAAGAGGAAGGGTGATTCGAACACCCATATTTCGATATACACATGATGCGTATATCGAAATACACGAAGAGGGAGGGGGAACCAAAACCAACATATATTGAAATACACTAGGAGTGTATTTCGAAATGCAATAGGAAGGGAGGGACCCGAAGACATCTATTTTGATATACACTTGATGTGTATATCGAAATGCATAATGGAATGGGGAAACAGTCGAATAACATTTCGATATGCAAGGCTTGTGCATATTGAAATGCACCAATGCCCAACCACCTCTAATGCTGCATATCGAAATGCAGATTGGGTGGGGGCTCCTCTATATTTCGATATGGAAGGGAAAAGAAAGAAGGAAAGTTGCAATAAAAATGTGATTGCCGAATAGCCATGGCAATCACCCGAACATCCACCAACGCCATTGATTCCCTTCCCAAACCTATCAAACTCCTTGTAGTATTAGTTACTACATTGGGAGTCTCGGGAATCAATAATATTAAAAGGAAAATGAATATTAATCGACGAGAATTAAGAAATAATTCTAAGGAAATTCAAGGATTAACAGGAATTATAAATTATAAATTTTCGAACCGTTATAATCCACCCTCCTTATAGAAATTTCGTCCTCGAAATTTACATAACCAAGAATCAAAGATACAACATGAAGAAGAAGAGTCTTCTACAAATTGAATAGCTCTAGGTGTTTCTCTTGAATCCAAGATGCGAATAGTTTGTTCCTCGAAATTTACAAGAACAAGGACCAATGGCAAAAGCAAGGTCCTTAATACCCAAGACATTAATAGAATCAAGTCAAGAGTTGACATTTTTAAGGAAGGCTATCAAGCAGAGCATGAATCCGTAAGGCAAACATAAGAGGAAGGCCTCAAGTTCAACACTCTTCCAAGCCTTCCTTACCATCACAATATACTAGAATTTAAATGAAATTCTACGATCTCAATGTAAATAAGGAAAGAGGAGCAACAGACTTGACCCTACTTCGACTCACAAACAATATAAGGCATCTCAACTGCACAGGATATGTTAGGATGGCATCCAAAACTAACAGGGGATGTCATGCTGGAATAAGAATTTACCTAAAGATGGAAAACACCACGCTTCCACTGCATTTCAGAACATTAGACCACTCCACACCACAGGTGTCCTTAACAAGGAAGGAAATGGCAATGACCTTGTTATAAGAATATATGAGAAAGGTTCGCGAACTCAAATAATCTTTCTTCAATACCTCCAAAAGTTAATCGTCGAGAACCAACGATGCGTACCAATATGATATGAATAGGGAAGTTGTAGCACCGGACTTAGAATCGATATGGAACTTGGAACCAGTTTCTATTAAAGGAATGACTCAATGGAAATGAACCATATGGTCACCACCAATATGGTCAATCACTTGACCTAACAAGCAATACCAGCTCCCAAATTTCTACCATAATCTCACATGACCCTACCTACTCACAGACAATGCACAACCAGACACATAGAACCCAAGTCTAACTCTATACTAGAGAGATCTCGGAACTAGAAAATGGAATCAATGGATACATTTGATTCAGTGTGGTTGTAATTCGGGAACTTATGGAGAATGGAATTTTAAGGCAAGAGACAATTTGAGATGAATGGACAGACTATAACTTTGACTAAGGAAAACGACCACAAGACTTATTCCAAATAGGCTTACGACTGATGTCCATACATCGCACTAACTCAAAGGATTTGCATTAGAAGTCTAGATCACCACATGAATCATAGGTTTATACCTATATACCTACAAAGGTAGTTAAACCAACCATACCACCACACTTGTGCTAGACAACCACAATTTACTAAACCAAATGTCAAGACACCAAAGCTCACATACAACTAACCCCGCACACAAACCTAGTATGGTACTGGAATGACCTCTAAAAGTTTGTTTTGAGATGCTGTCACACTCTGAAAATTTTAATTAATTTCCATATAAATTTCCTCTAATTTCTATACTATTTTGGTGAAATTCCTATAGCTATGAATCGAAAATGGTTGATTTGAACCTCCCACGGTACCCACATTTTGAGTGGAAAGTGTTTGAGATGTTTGGGAATGGGTTCGGGAGTGTTTATCGATGTTCGGGTGATTGCCACGTTGTTCGGCAATTAAATAATTTTAATTTAAGCAAAATTCTATTCTTCCCCTTCCTCTCAACCTATATCGAAATAGGGGGTGTCCCTTATCTCTTCCTATATCAAAATAGGGGTTGCTGTGGGACAACACCCCATTTGCATTTCGATATGCACAAGTAGGTGCATATCGAAATGTGTTTCCTCTAGTGGCCTCTCAACTTGTGTACATTTCAATATGCACCTTTGGTTCATATCGATATGCAATGTCTCTGCCCCCATCCTCTTAGCTTGCATTTCGATATACAATATCCCCTTCCTTCTGTATATCGAAATGCAAGGCATTTCGATATGCACTGACCCATATCATATTTCGATATAAGGGTCCCATTGCCCTTTTGTATTTCGATATAAGGGTTCACTGGCCCCCTCCCACAGCTTGTGCATATCGATATACACAATGTGTATATCGATATGCAGCCCAGTAAGGGCATTTCAGGGATTCAACTTTGGATTGATATATAAACTCATTTTAACTCAACCCTATGTTTTCACACTCACAAATATACAACCTAAGTAGCCACACTATTCTCCCTCTTTCTCTCTGTCCGTATGTCTCTCTCTCCCACATCTCTCCCACATCTCTCTTCTCTCTCTCCCAATCTAGACCTCATGGAG
>NMUG010004603.1:0-13720 GCA_002855965.1 Monotropa hypopitys | reverse complement strand
GAGCTCAAGCAACTTGGTCAATTTAATCATCAAAAGAGGAGCTTATTTATCTACAGAATTGAAACCTGAATTTCTAGTATACTTTTCTGCCCTGATATCAGCAATCCATTTAGAAGGCTTCATGAGTTTTCATAACACTAGGCTTGAATAACACGACAATATTACCAAGAAACTGGACAAAGAGACAAGCTTCGTATACAACTTTGGCATCAATTCAATGAAGCAAGCTTCAAACATATGTCCTCTGTTTCATTGACAGAAGATGATATCTTCAGCATTCTAAAGTTATATTATATTATTATACCTCATACAAGTCCTATAATCAACAAGCCTTCATAACTAATCTTCATCTATAACTGTTGGAAATAAGGGATTCTATGACTTAATTAGGATAGATTTTTCCTTTTGTATAAACTTTATTTTTGGTTATCTTTGACCAAAATATTTCCTTGTAAAGATTTGATTAATTTGTTCTGATTAACTTTTCTTAGGAATCTAATTTATTTATGTATAAATTACCCCTTGTACAACAGTGTTAATCATCAAATACAATTCTTTATTCTTTTGCAATTTGGTATCAGAGCCAATCAAAAGAACCCTACCAGTCGTTATCATTTTTTTTCTTTGGCAACTTCCATCGCAGCACCTCCCTTTTTCATGCTTCCTTCTGCCATCCTCCGACGATATCGCCTGACCTCCTCGCTGGCCCTTCCTCTATCGACAGTCCTCTCTCCAGCGACCTCCATCGCCGTCTTCCGGCGACCTACATCGCATGTCCTCCTGCCCGTCGGATTGTTCGGCACCGCCTATGTTCGTTGTTGGCTTTGACAGTCGCCCCTTCTCAGCCTTCTCTCCGTTGTCCTCAGCAGTCAAAGGATCTCCGGTTATCTCGCCAACGGTCGGCCCTTCTCCCGCTGTCGTGCACTTCCAGTCGGCCCCTCTCCCAGTCAACCATCTCCACTGTGCGACATCCCCTTCCTCACGACCAGCTCCTCTGTCCAACAACGTCACCTTCTCTGTCCAAATCTAATCTCCTCGGCCTCTTCACCATCCGTCATCGTCCATTGTCGGCGTCATCACTGTCCAGATCTGATCTCTCCGATGTCCTCAGTGACGCCTCTGTCCAGATCTGGTCCATTGACAGTGTCATCACCGTCCTCCGGCCACTCTGTCTCTCACGGTCATCCGCCTCTCCCATCCACCACCCGGCGGCCCTTATCTTGCACCCAAAAAACTTATCCAGACACCGCCAACCTTCTCCACCTCCGTCAACCTTGCTTCAGCAGTCGCCGTTTAGCCGGAAAACCTTGCCATTAACTTCAGACCTGTCTCAGTTGATGTCCATCATCCAGATCTGGTCTGTCTCTCTATGATCGGCAACCATCGTCGTAGTTCATTGCCTGAAAAGGAAGCCTCCTCGTCTTCTGGTCCCATGGATGCTCTTGTTACATGTATTCCTACCGCTCTTCATGGTAAATCAGATTATTCCACTTGGATTCTGGATTCTAGAGCTAATAATCACATGACTGGTGAGTTGTCTACTTTCACTTCTCCAGTTATCTCCATTGATCGGTCTGTTTACATTGTTGATGGGTCCTCCATTCCCATCCATAGTCAGGGTGATGCCTGTTTATTTTCAGACATCATTCTTCCCTTTGTACATTGTGTCCCTAATTTTTCCTATAATCTTCTTTCTGTGAGCCGTTTTGCGAAAAACCTGAATTGTACCATTGTCTTTTTACCCAATCGTTGTTTCTTGCAGGTCCTGACTTCGAAGAAGATTTTTGGCAGGAGTTATGACCGTGATGGTCTCTACTACTTTGGCGATCCTCTTTCTCCCAGAATGTCCTCATCTAGTCTGCAAGCTTCTGTTTTACCAGTTGGTAATTTCTTCACTTTCTCTTTTCAAACTTTAGATTTATGGCATGCTCATTTAGTACATGCAAACTTTCATTTTTTATGTCAGTTATATCCATCTTTGAATAAAGCTTGCAAGGATTTTAAATGTTTCACTTGTGAATTGTCAAAATATACTCGCACTACTTATATCCATCGTATGCACCGTGCACCTAGTGCCTTTGACCTTATTCATTCTAACGTCTGGGGTCCTTCGCCTATCACTGCCTTGTCTCGCCACCTTTATTATGTCACCTTTATTATGTCACCTTTATTAATGATTACACTCGTTGCACTTGAGTATATCTTATGAAAAAAATCTAAAGTTTTTACTCACTTTAGAAATTTTCTCCAAATGATTAAAACTCAATATCATACTGTGGTGTGTAATATTCGGTCTGATAATGGTCGGGAGCATATCACTGATGAATTTCGGTCTGCTCTTAATCAAGATGGAATTCTTCAACAGCTTACATGTCCCTATACACCTGAACAAAATGGTGTGTCAGAATTTAAAAACTGTCACATCATGTCTGTTGTTAGATGTCTCTTGCGAGGTATGAGTGTCCCTAAATATTTTGGCATATGGCTGTTCTCACTACCACATATCTTATTAATCGTACTCCCAGCCGTGTCCTTCATGGAAAAATACCACTTCACATTCTTAAACCCAATGCTACTCTCTTTCCATTATTGCATCTCGTCTTTGGATACACTTGTTTTGTGCAAAATAAGAGTCCTACCTACACTAAACTTGATGACAAAGCTATTCGTTGTGTCTTTTGGGATATTCCTCCATGTCAAAGGGGTATCACTGTTATGATCCTGTTACTCGTCACATACATCACACTTTGGATGTTGCTTTTTTAGAGACTATTCCTTTCTTTTTAGGTTCTTTTCCCTCTACAGGACAAACACCAGTGGAGCCTATTGTGGCCGAGGATTCCACATTACCTAAGCTCATTCCACTTCTTGATTCGACTAGTGACTCATTGCCCCTTGTTATCCTTCTGATCCATTGCACGTTTACTTCCGTCATCCTCGCTCCTCTGACCCATTGCCAACCTCTTCTCCAGATTCAGGTATCTCTCCTTCTCACTTACCTTCTGTTATTTCTCCTAATATTGCTTCTCCACGTTATCCTACTCGTGTTCGTCGCCCCCCCACTCGTTATCTTTTGGCTGAAAGTACTAATCATCCTATCTCCAAGTATATTTCATATCATAGCCTTTCAAATTCTTATCAGGCTTGTCCCGGTAAAATTGACTTTGTCTCTATTCCGTGATCTATTCATGAGGCTCTCCAGAATCTACAGTGGGTGAATGCTATGAAAGTAGAAATGGATGTCCTTCATCAAAATCAAACTTGGGAGCTTATTGATCTACCCGCTGGTACACGCACAGTTGGTTATAAGCGGGTTTTTAGTGTGAAGTATTTGGCAGATGGCTCTATAGACTGATATAAAGCCTGCCTTGTTGTGAAAGGCTACACTCAGATTCCAGGTAAGGACTTTGGTGCCACCTTTGCCCTAGTGGCAATGTAGCGATTGAGAATTTAATAAGGGAATTGTTGGAATTTTAATTCCCTTTATTTGATTTTGGTTGATTTAAATCCCAAAATATTACAATTTGAATTTATTTCGTAAATTTTTGGAAGCAAATCCTTCGTTTGTATATATTGGTCGTCTTTGGAAAGGTTAGGGTTGATTCAGGCAAGTGTTGGGAGGCCCGGAGGCCCCACAAAAAAGTCCCCTTTTCTGCTCCGCATTTCGATATATGACTCTGATGTATATTGAAATGCTTTGCATTTCGATATGCCCCTTGTTGCATTCGATATAGCCAACCGTCTGCTCACCTTTCCTTCTTGCATATTTCGATATGCCCTTCTTTGCATTCCGATATGTCTGTTGAGGTTGCATTTCGATATGCATTAATGCATATCGAAATGTTCCTTCTTTAGGATTCAGCAGAAGGTTTTGTATTTTTGATATGCATCCCATGCATATCGAAATGCCCCTTTACAAATTCTGGATAGAGTCCTTTGCATTTCGATATGCACCTGGTGCATATCGATATGCCCCTTTGTAAATTTCAAGCAGAGAGTTCTGTATTTTGATATACAACCCCATGTATATCGAAATGCAACCTTCCTTGAGGTTGTTCAGTGCAGTCTGTATATCGATATACAACCCTACTATATATCGATATACATGGTCAGCTGTCACGCCCCGGATTTTCAAACTATTTTTTAAATTACTTTATAAATGGGGAAACAAGCATGGCTCATCACAAATTAAGACAAGTCTAAGTATCAAATACACGCCATTCCAAACTTACATAAAATCCGAGTGTGAATGCGGAAAATAAACATAAAGGAATAAAGTCGAAGAAACCCAACACATAGAACCAGAAGAGTGAGAGGTCTAGTTAAGTTATTACAAAATTACTACTTCCATTACAACCCCAATAGGGCTAACTCAAAGAAAGGAAGAGCAAGAATCCTCCAAAATGACTTCAAATCTCCCAAATATTCATGGAGCTTCAAGATCCTCCAAAAGTGGTTTCTTACCTGCAGAACCTTTTAAAAAACGAGCGTGTCACGCTAAAGTAGGGAAATATCTATCAACTAGCATGTCCTAGGCTAGCATGTACGAGTGTGTGAATGTCCAGAATGATATAAGCAATATGTATGAGACAATGCAAGACAATGATCCGACATCTACAATATGACTCTACAAGCCAACATACAAGTCAGAGTGCTAACCAAGGATACTAGAATCAAGTATCCATATAAGTACACATATACCGTTCACATTCCCATTTCAATGTTCCATTAGTGACTTCATATTTGTTCCAATACTCTCAAAGTGTTATGAACAAGGGGATTCCATTACAAGTATATCCCATAAGTATTTCGTTATCATTTTTATAAGTCTCGGGATCCCTAAAGATCAAGTACATCCCGTATACGTTCATGGCTCACAAGATGGCATGAATCCCGGAGTCCCTAAAGGTCAAGTACACTCCGTATTCATCCATAACTTGCCAAGGTGACATGAATTCCGGAATCCCTAAAGATCAAGTACATTCCGTATTCATTCATATATCATTTGTAACGTTGATAGGGTAAGGATGAGATAGTGGCTCGTCAACACACTAAACCAACCTAAACCGTCTTCCCCAAAGGCTGTTGGGAGGGATCACGTAGCCCTCTTTGTGCACAAAGTCGTGGGTGGAGCGACCACCCCGGGAATCCCTAAAAATCAAGTACATTCCCGCGTCAGAACATATGAATCCCATATCATTGTTACAAGTTATTGGAACCCGGGAATCCCTAAAAATCAAGTACATTCCCGTTGATAATTTCACCAAAGTCCTTCGTTATATTCAAGGGTCCACACAATCATGATTAATTTGATTTCAATTTCAATTTACGCAACATGATGCAATGTGCGACAAATTTTCATAAAACATGACCCATAGTAAAAACCCATCCGTTAAGCCTTATTTAGGCTCAATTTCATATATCCAATGTCAATTTGACCAAGGGACCTCTAATTGACCAAAAGCCCCAATTTTGTGAATTAGGGTTCATGCAAGATTTGGGGGTTTTTACACAATTGATTCTAACATGAAATTGACTCATGTACAATGCATATAGGACCATAGGAACTCCATTAGAACCATCAATTTTATAATTGAACCTTAAACCCTAGGTCAATTTCATACAAATATGCATATACGAAAATTTCACCACAATGACAAGATTTCAAAGGAAGGGGAAGAGAGAGCATAACATAGAACCTTACTAGAGATGAATATCACCCTACCTCAAGAAGCTTGGACAAAAACCCTAACTTCGGATTTTGAAGCAATGGAGAAAATAACGGGTGACTCGGATAGATCGCGTCGCAAGGATCGTCGTTTCTCCTTCGCGTTTCTTGATTTGAGCTCTTTTGAGCCTTGGTTCCCAAGCTCCAAGCTTGGACAACAATGGTGGGTGAGAGAGATTGAGAGAATAGGGTTAGAGAGAGGTAGAAGATGGTTGCAAATGGGTAAAATCGGGCTCATCATAATATATATAGCCCCCAAGAGAGAAAGACACAATTTCCCTTAATGAAGTCTGCCAGACAGCCTCCGCACCGGTGCACAGCGAAGCTGCACCGGTGCAAACCCACTCTGCACCGATGCAAACCTTGGTTGCACCGATGCAACTGCTTCAAAATTCGGGCAGAAGGTTTACACCACAATCTGCACCGGTGCACACCCATCTTGCACTGGTGCAACTGTTCCCCGATTTTGGGCAGAAGGTTCAGAGCTTCCTTGCACCGGTGCACATCTCACCTGCACCGGTGCAACTGCTCCAAAACTGAACAGTGGCACTAAAAATCATCCTGCACCAGTGCACATTCATCCTGCACCGGTGCAACTGCACCAAAACTGAAAAATAACCAAAAACAAGGGTTCCGAACCACCCCGAAATGTCCCAAACTCAAGTAGGACAATACGCAAGGGTACAAATGCCTCCCGGGACCATATTCTCAAGACGGAAATAAGTTCGATAAGGAATTCAATATGTGAGAATCGATCTAAGGCATGATTTTAAATCCGGTAAAATAATATGAAAATTCGAGTCGTTACAACTCAACCACCTTAAAAGAATTTCGTCCCCGAAATTTACTACGGTGGGAGTACAAGACGTAAAAACAAGCGTCAATTACTACAAACAATCAAAACAATTCCGGAAATTTTGCGTGAATTTCATCCTCTCGTTCCCAAGTCGCTTCTTCAACCCCGTGATTGCTCCATAATACCTTCAAGAGTGGAATAGTCTTCCCTCACAACACTTGCTCTTGCGAGTCTAGGACACGAATGGGTCTCTCTTCGTAGGAAACATCGACTTCAAGCTCGACATTGGACCAATCTATAACATGTGAAGGATCGGGCTCATACTTTCGCAACATTGAAACATAGAAAACGTCATGGACATTCGAAATGTTCGATGGTAAGGCAAGTCGGTATGCGACTTCTCCAACCTTTTCTATAATGTCGAACGGACCAATGAAACGCGGGGTCAATTTTCCCTTCTTCCCAAAACATGCAGTGCCACGGCGAGGCGAAACTTTCAAGAAGACGTGGTCACCAACCTCAAAAGATAATGGAGTACGACGTCGATCGACATAGATTTTGTAGCGACTCTGAGCCGTAAGCAATCTCTGGCGTATCGTCTTGATCTGCTCGGTAATCTGCTGCGTCATCTCCGGCCCAACAATAGCGGACTCACCAACATCTAACCAACAAACGGGTGAACGACAAGGTCTACCGTACAAAGCCTCGAAAGGTGCCATACCAATACTCGAATGATAACTATTGTTGTAAGCGAACTCGATCAACGGCAAATGATCTACCCAACTCCCCTGAAGTCCAACACGCAAGCTCGTAATATATCCTCCAGAATCTGTATCGTACGCTCTGACTGACCGTCGGTCTGAGGGTGAAAAGCGGTACTGAACATCAGCTTCGAACCAAGAGAAGCCTGCAAACTGTGCCAAAAGCGTGAAGTGAATCGAGGATCTCTGTCGGAAACAATAGAAGACGGAACTCCGTGAAGTCGAATAATCTCATGAATGTACAAACGGCTCAAAGAATCGACAGACTAAGCAACCCAAATTGGTAAGAAATGAGCGGTCTTCGTCAAACGGTCAACGATAATCCAAATAGCATCTTGACCACCCGGTGATTTAGGAAAACCCGAAGCAAAATCCATCGTCACGTGCTCCCATTTCCACTCGACAATAGGTAACGGCTGAAGCAAACTGGTAGGGCGCTGATGCTCGGTCTTCACTTGCTGGCAAGTAAGGCATTTGGACACGAACACGGCTACGTCTCTCTTCATTCCCGGCCACCAAAACTGATGTCGAAGATCGTGATACATTTTCATGCCGCCTGGATGAACAGCTAAAGGTGAATGATGAAACTCGTATAGAATATCTCCACGGCAAGACGAAGGAACAAACAATCGACCATAGAAACGCAAACTAGTATCGGCGTGGATCATCCATCCCTGACGTGCATCCTCGCTAAGAAACTTTGCTCGAAATTCCGAAGCCTCTGAATCATCGACTTGGGTCTCAATAACCCGACGTGATAGTTCCGAATGAATATATAAATTGCACAACGTGGCTTGCTCTGCAACTTATTTGGCATGCAATAAGAATAGACCCAAGTCCTCCATGGACTTCCAACCATGCACGGCTAGACTAGCAAGATGACAAGGTTTCTGACTCAACGCGTCGGCTACAACGTTAGCCTTACCCGGATGATAGTGTAGCCCGAAATCGTAATCCTCCAAGTGCTCCATCCACCGTCTCTACTGCAAGTTCAACTCCTTCTGTGTGAATAGATACTTCAAGCTCTTGTGATCCGAGAATACTTCAAATTTTTCGCCGTACAAGTAGTTCCTCCACATCTTCAATGCAAAAACGATGGCGGCAAACTCTAAATTATGCGTCAGATAATTCTTTTCGTGTGTCTATAACTGCCTCGAACCATACGCAACGACTTTCCCCTATTGCATCAAGACACGGCTCAAACCGTCATGAGAAGCATCGCAATAGACGGAGTAACCAACTCCTCTCTCAGGAACAATAAGGATCGGTGCCGAAGTCAAACGCCTTTTCAGCTCCTCAAAAGCTGCCTCACAGGAATCATCCCAAGCAAACGGAACACCCTTACGGGTCAAACGAGTCATCGGTGCGGCTAAACGTGAGAATTCCAAAACAAAACGTCGGTAGTAACCGGCTAGCCCAAGGAAACTGCGAGCATCGAACACACTTTGTGGATGCGGACACAAAGAAACAGCATCCACCTTGCTAGGATCAACTGAGACACCTCCCCGTGATATGACATGACCAAGAAACTTCACCTCCGGAAGCCAAAACTCACACTTGTTAAGCTTGGCGTACAAATGGTGCTCTCGCAGCAACTCTAACACAACCTGTAGATGAACATGATGCTCCTCCTCTGATACAGAATAGATAAGAAGATCATCAACAAACACTACTACGAAACGATCAAGGTGGATATGGAAGATACGGTTCATGAGATCTATGAACGTCGCTGGAGAATTGGTCAAGCCGAAGGGCATGACGACAAACTTGTAGTGGCCATAACGAGTACGGAACGCTTTCTTCGGAATATCTTCCGCCCACACCAATAACTGATGATAGTCAGAACGCAAATCAATCTTGGAGAAGCAAGTAGAACCACGTAACTGATGAAACAAATCGTCTATCCTAGGCATAGGATACTTATTCTTCACAGTAACTCGATTTAATTTTCGATAGTCAATGCACAATCGCAATGAACCGTCTTTCTTCTTTGCGAACAACGCTGGTGCACCCCAAGGTGACGAACTGGGCCGAATGAAGCCTAACTCATATAACTCCTGCAACTGGGACTTCGACTCCTGCAACTCTGCCGCGCAAATCGATAAGGTAGTATAGAAATCGGAGACGTACCAGATACTAAATCGATAGAGAACTCCACCTCTCGCCTAGGTGGAAAACTGGGCAACTCTGCTGGGAAAACATCAGGGAACTCGCAAACCACTGGGGTAACTCCACACGTAAAGAAGAATCGTCGTCGAGACTGAGACTAGCTAACATGCAACTAACTGAATCGCGCTCCCTCGGATCATAGAAGGAAGAATCAATGGACTCCTTTCGGTCGCCATACACATAGAAATAAAGTCCTCCTAGAGAGAACAATCGCACTCTGCGCCGATGACAATCAATGTGGGCATGGAAGGTAGACAACCAATCCATCCCCAGAATCAGATCGAATCCAGACATTTCCAGGACAATGAAATCAAAGGTAAACCTGTGGTCCTCGAGAGTAAACTCACAGTCTATGCACACATGATCTAAGCGAACACGGCCTCCAACTGGAGTGTCAACGAACATAGGCAGATCTAGAATGTCCAAGTCTAACTCTAATGCACAGACGAAAGATGCGGCTAGGAATGAATGCGATGCACCCGAATCGAATAATACACTGGCCCAAGAATTATAAACAAGAAACATACCCCGGACGACTGAGGATTCCGGCTGCTGGTGGGATACTGATGATGTAGGAATGACTGGAATGGCAAAGACTCTGCCCTGGGTCGTCGGACCCTGGTGGTGCCCTCCTCTATGCTGATACTGTTGTATAGGTCTAGTAGGGATCTGAACCCCTCCAGTGCGAGAAGCCTGGACCGAGCCAGAAGGTCCTGACTGGTGTGGACGCTGCTGTCCACTCCTATGTTGCTGCTGCTGCTGTGGTCTCACATCACCACGACCGCTGCCCTTCTCTGGGCAATCTCTGACCACATGGCCCGCCTGGACACAATCATAGCAAACTGGTGCTCTACAATCCACCCTCACGTACCATGGCTGATGACATCGATGACACACCCTCGGACCCTGTACCGAGCCTGAACTAGCCTCAGATCTCTGACCCATGGAAAAGCAAGACTACTCCCGCTGCCACTTCCTCCCGAAGCTTCCTGAAGAAGAAGAACTGGAATTGGAACCCTGTCGGCACGGTTCCCCCACCTTTGCCCTCGAAGCAAAGTCCATCATCTGCTGATAGTCCCTCTTGGGCTCAACCGCCCTGGAACAATCCACAAGATTGGCGAAAACTCGAATCCGATGACCCATAACCATCCGCTGAATAGAAGGGTGAAGACCCTTCTCAAATATCTTACACTTTCGCTCCTTTGAACTGACTAAATCTGTCGCGAATCGAGACAAGGCCTGAAATCTCAAGGTATACTGGGACACGGACATAGTCCCCTGCTCAAAATGCTCAAAATGCTCTCTAAGCTGGTCTCGGTAACTCTCCGGAAAATAATGATTCTCGAATACAGCCAAGAAATCTACCCACATCATGGTACTGATAGGATCCATAATAGCGTGTGGATTAGCATCTCTACTGGCGAGAAGACTAGCGCGTCTCATCTCCATAATAGAACTCCACCATAGAATGGCCTCTCCTGAAAGCTGGTAGGATGCAAAAGTAATACGCAACTTAACCTCCGTGATGCCCAAGTTGTCGAACACCCTCCGAATCTCTACTAACCAATGGTTAGCCTCGAGTGGATCACCTTCTCCACTGAACTTGGGAGGATCCATCCTCCTGAATTCTCGCAAGGCATCAAGAGTACGGTTACCCGCATTATCCCTAGAAGCAGCAAATCCCCGACTAGCTTCGACCATGGCGGTCGCAAGCTCTCGAGCAAACTGACTAGGAGCGACAAGCCCCTCCGGCGCAGGAACCGGAATAACGGGAGGTGCACCGTCCTCCACGCTTGCTCGATGATCGTCCACTTCCTCGCTATGTGCCTCCTGAACGTTGTTCCTACGGCCTCTTCCCAAAGCAATATTACGACGTGGAGGCATTCTACAAAATATCAAGAATATGATAAGAATAGAGCACATGACAAGGCTCGAGTGGATAGTTCAATCAACGATGTAAAGTCTCAATCAAGGAGAAGTAAACTCAATCATATCAAGAAAAGGATTCTCATACTCAATGGAATCGAGAAACGGGGTTACAACCCAAGAATGGAACAATGCATGTAAATTTCTCCCTTGATTGACATCAACCTATGGATCATTGCCAATGCATGCTCAAGTGCTTACACACACATGCTAGATGATGCAAGTTTAAACTCAATGCAACCGATAGAGACTAAGAGTCTCCCCAAAGGCCTAAGTTTTCGAAACCGAAAGCTCTGATACCAAGTTGTCACGCCCCGGATTTTAAAACCATTTTTTAAATTAATTTATAAATGGGGAAACAAGCATGGCTCATCACAAATTAAGACAAGTCTAAGTATCAAATACACCCCATTCCAAACTTACATAAAATCCGAGTGTGAATGCGGAAAATAAACATAAAGGAATAAAGTCAAAGAAACCCAACACATAGAACCAGAAGAGTGAGAGGTCTAGTTAAGTTATTAAAAAATTACTACTTCCATTACAACCCCAATAGGGCTAACTCAAAGAAAGGAAGAGCAAGAATCCTCCAAAATGACTTCAAATCTCCCAAATATTCATGGAGCTTCAAGATCCTCCAAAAGTGATTTCTTACCTGCAGAACCTTTTAAAAAAAGAGTGTGTCACGCTAAAGTAGGGAAATATCTATCAACTAGCATGTCCTAGGCTAGCGTGTACGAGTGTGTGAATGTCCAGAATGATATAAGCAATATGTATGAGACAATGCAAGGCAATGATCCGACATCTACAATATGACTCTACAAGCCAACATATAAGTGAGAGTGCTAACCAAGGATACTAGAATCAAGTATCCATATAAGTTCACATATACCGTTCACATTCCCATTTCAATGTTCCATTAGTGACTTCATATTTGTTCCAATACTCTCAAAGGGTTATGAACAAGGGGATTCCATTACAAGTATATCCCATAAGTATTTCGTTATTATTTTTATAAGTCTCGGGATCCCTAAAGATCAAGTACATCCCGTATACGTTCATGGATCACAAGATGGCATGAATCACGGAGTCCCTAAAGGTCAAGTACACTCCGTATTCATCCATAACTTGCCGAGGTGACATGAATTCCGGAATCCCTAAAGATCAAGTACATTTCATATTCATTCATATATCATTTGTAACGTTGATAGGGTAAGGATGAGATAGTGGCTCGTCAACACACTAAACTAACCTAAACTTTCTTCCCCAAAGGCCGTTGGGAGGGCTCACGTAGCCCCCTTTGTGCACAAAGTCGTGGGTGGAGCAACCACCCCGGGAATCCCTAAAAATCAAGTACATTCCCGCGTCAAAACATATGAATCCCATATCATTGTTACAAGTTATCGGAACCCGGGAATCCCTAAAAATCAAGTACATTCCCGTTGATAATTTCACCAAAGTCCTTCGTTATATTCAAGGGTCCACACAATCATGATTAATTTGATTTCAATTTCAATTTATGCAATATGATGCAATGTGCGACAAATTTTCATAAAACATGACCCATAGTAAAAACCCATCCGTTAAGCCTTATTTAGGCTCAATTTCATATATCCAATGTCAATTTGACCAAGGGACCTCTAATTGACCAAAAGCCCCAATTTTGTGAATTAGGGTTGTGATAAGTACGGTAACGTACCTATTTCTACTCTTTAACTTCATATTTTAGTTAATCCCGAAGCACGTTACTAATAAAATTTGTCGTAGTTTGTTTGTTTTGAACGATTTTAGGAAATAAAGGAGATATGGCTTACCATGGAGCATTTGGAGACATTGGGATGCTAAGGAATAATTGAAGATCTTGTTAGAGAAGGCATGAGAGGAGAAGCCATGGCTCAAAAAGCCAAAGAAGCCAAAATCTGCCACTGTCGTCCGGACGAAGCCTTCACGTAGTCCGGACGACGCAGCCAGGAAAGCTCCAATGTTGCTCAAACCCTTTAGTCCGGACGACACTAGACCTATAGTCCGGACGAACCATGCAGAACCTTATTTGTGCTCAAACGTGACCGTCGTCCGGACGACGCGTAGGTCTCATCTGGACGAAACCCGCACCACTTGGTTTTTAAATTTAAATTTTGAATGTAATTATGGTGGGGTATATAAGGATTATTGGGTGGAGAGAGAAAAACGTTTTTTTACTTTATTGTAGAGAGATTTCCACCATTTGGAGACAAAAGATTGAAGCTTAGATCTAGAATGGAATTGAAGAAAAGCTCAAGGATTTCCATGGCATCTTCCTCCTCCACCATGCACTAAGTCTCCACTTACCTAGGGAAGTTG
>NMUG010004602.1:0-13717 GCA_002855965.1 Monotropa hypopitys | reverse complement strand
AATTTTATCACAATTCTAATTAATCACAAGAATAATATGACAGTGATATTAAATTGATCAATTAAGAATAATTTCAACAATTAAAATGAATTGAATGATCAAACAGTAAAATTATTATTTTATGAAGCATATGACATTCAATCACATAAAATGATGAGGTTTTTTCACATAAATTCTACAATTCTTGCATAATTAATTTCAATTAATTGTTTAGAAGATATTTACTATAAAGAACAATATCATCAAATCTACATAGGGCTAACAATGGCATATCAAGCACATATCGAAATATGCAATGGGTATGGGGCAATCAGAATGTGTTGCTGAACAACACATATCAATATATAGCTGAATGCATATCGAAATGGAAGCACACTGTTAGTAAGCATAAGTAAGGTGGAAAATGGAAATAATTAAATTATATTAAATTAAAACAAAATACAAATAAATAAGAAAAGATGGAATAAAGAGAAATAAAGGAATGTAAATAAAGAGAAGGTGTTTATGCATTCAATTTATTTATTTATGCATATATATTCTTGTTCAAGCTATATTTTGTATTCGTTTCTGATATTTTTAGCTTGGACAAGTGAGGAGACAAGTGATGTCGAACCCTCGAAGAAATAGGGGAACGACAAATCGGTATAAAAAGCCACTATGAGTATGTAGAAATGCACTTTAATTTATGCATTTCGTTTCGTACGTGTAATGTATGAGATGGGGAAACATGTGTGAGATTGGGTAACAGGGGTTATGGTATGGAGTGGACTCTATCCCCCACTCCATCCCCAACTCTGCATATGTGGCACGGATGTGGCTCACTTTTGCTCATTTTCTACCAATCATGTGATAGCAAAAGTGAGCCCCACTCCTACCACATATGCAGAGTTGGGGATGGAGTGGGAGATGAAGTCCATTCCATAGTATAATTTCCCTATATTTTCAAGAAACATTCCCATCATGGGAAAATTATCACACTCCCATAAAATAAAAATCGTACAAAAATGCCATGCAATAAAAAGATTCTAAACGAAAGTTGTGAACCCAAAAGAAAAACAAATAAAACACACAATCACGAAAAATGGCCATTTACTTGTGTCAAACGTAGGTACCTAAAGTATCATGGCTCGTAGGTATCGCAATGAGACTTTACCTCAATGTACAATCATTACCCGATCTTTAGCCGGAGTAAGAGCTGAGGACAATCCCTCTTTAATACCGAAGAAGCATGGCCTTCTAATGGGAGATCATCAACCTTAGTAGAACTATAGAAACTGTATTGACCTATTTGCAAACAAAAAACCAAGTTGATACACTTCCTGCTCACTCAACAACAACAACCCAATTACCAATATCATCAAAACAAATCCATACTATGGTATTCCCTTCTCAAACCAATCCTCCAATAATAAAGTCTACTCGCCAAATTCCATTGCAAGTGCCTTCACAACAAGTCATCTTTCTCAAACAAATATGAACACAACTATGGCCAACTTCTATCGGGACATTTCCTCCTCTGCCCACATCAACCCATATTGGGGAATTCCCTTGTCCACCTCCATATTATCAATCCTATTCAGTTCCTCCACCTCCCATATTAGTTTAGATTAGGGTATTCCTTTAAATAACAACATACTAGAATTACATCGAAATACAACAACAAAATCACACACGAGTCTTCCCTCCACCAACAACTTATCTTAGTCATGTTGGTGAATTCCTACTTGAATCTTATTATCACATCATTTTACTAAATTGCCTACCAAAATGTCACGCCCGCCCCGACACACTTGTGCGGCCCCAACCCAGTAAAATATGCCTAAGATATGATTATTAATTGGAATATATTTTTGGGAATTTGTGGAGATTGTTTGTAAGTTATTTAGGGTTAAATATGCCATTAAAATAAATTCTGGGGTGTAAATTGAAAGAAATAAACGAAAAAGGGTCAAAGTATTGGAATTAGAAGGATTAGGGAAATCTGTAAAATCTGAGAATCGGTCGGGGCAAAGTATAATTGGTCGGCCATGTCAGCGGACCAGTCTGCAGCTGGGTGGCTAAAAGCTACTTAAAGAAGTCGCAAAGGCTGCGGAAAAGTTGGCTAGTTAGGCGGCAGAAAAACTTTCGGTTGTGATAGGCAAAAAGTCATTGGTTGGTCAGACAGTAGCTCGACAGTCCGAACGAAGCAATTAATGCAGCATTAATGAATGCCAACCACTCCATTTCATCCTATATAAACACCTCCGTTGGCATTCATTTCGACCCACCAAACTCTCCAAAGAGCATTCATAACTCTCTTCTGTCTAAACTATATTCTGATCATTCTCCATCTGATCAAGTAACTGCTCAACACTTGCCTCCCGAGTAGTCATTCCTTCATATTCAGCTTGACCGATCTCTCAATATTTGGCAAACACCCCTACGGAAGCATCAGGACTTACTTGTTGTCTAAAAGTCAGACCTTCGGCACTTGGGAAAAGGAATAACTCTACCCTTTCATTTCTTAAACTTAAATACATCAGTCCTTCGGCCATGACTCTATTCGGCAGGACCACCAAAGGCCCTTGCCGTACTGACCATTACTCGGCATGTCCACCTGGGACTTTTCCGCACATCCAAAATGACCAATGCACTACTATTTTCACTGAGTGATAAGTCCCCAACGTGGCAAACCCTTGAGGTGTTCGGCCAAATCCATTCCTGTCCGGATTAACACTTAGCAGCACTGAAAAAATCTTGGTTGAGGTCCAATAGAATGCCTTGTGCTCGGTAAGTCCCTTGGAATATGCTCGGAAGGACTTCCACCTGCTCGGCAACACAATTCAGACACTTTTATTAGACTAATCATTGATCTCCTTCACAGTCGAATCACTGTGTTTGGCTAGAACCAATCCATTCTGTAGTTTTTAGTGATTCCCTAGAAAATGTAAAGCTATAAATAACCTTGGAGATGTGTGCTTATATATCTATATCTTGTAGACATGTATAACAGCGATTTTAGCGACAACAACGACGATGGATACAATAGCGACGAATCTTATGGCCGCCACAAGGTGGGACCTTACAGAGTGCCGCCTTTAGAGGAAGATGTCCTCCAGTAGTGAGTCATTTCAGACGCAGTAAACATGACTATCGCCGTAGTAAACCAGATAGAAAATCGGTACATGCATAGGACCAAACGACAATTCGAGGCAATGATCAAGTATCTCTTGGAGCTTCAAGAGAGTGAATGCCAGGTGGCAAGGGAATCAATCCAGCAATGGCAGCAAGAAGGTCTTCTCGATTCTATGAGGAATCCTATTACTAATGTAGAGCCCGATCTCAAACTCGGGGACGATGAAATAAGCGAAGAATTGCCCAAGCATGAGCTTGAGTTTGGGGATGATAAGCTAGAAGAACTTGAGGAGGCCGATTCAGAGTCCGACCCTGAGGATGAGGAGATGGGAGAAGAAGAAGAAGACCACTTAGAATGGCATAATGAAGACCGGAACCTCGACCTAGTGAATGGACTGATATACAAACCTATTATATCCGAGGAGTACTCTGATGATGAGCGAGAAAAGTGGATTTACCCTCCCTATGAGTGGCCCAACAACTTGCATGATGAATAGTACCTTAGTACCTTGTTAGTTCCAAAGTATTTTGTAGTGTGTCTTGGACACACCTAAATCTAAGATGAATCGGTTGCATTAATGAATGAAGTTTTATTTTTATGCTCTTACCATTTCAAGATTTCTGACTTGCAAACCTTATATGGACAGAATGGTGAACATGCAAGCCAACAGCCAAGGAAACAGAGAAGTACGTGACGAAGTAAGCGAGCTTCGTGAAATGGTAAGGATGCTGGTCAGAATGGTCCAAGCCTAGTAAGAGACCATCCTCTAGTACCGCAACCAATAGGAGTCAGTCGTCGAACCCCCACCGGTCCTCGATGAAGAAGAAACTATCAACCTTGCTCAACGAGCTATCAATCTCGTAGCCTTGAAAGAGTTCCTCAAATTAAAAACCCCGTCTTTCAAAGGAGGCATGGATCTAGTCAAAGCTATTGGATGGATTGCTGAATTGAAAAAAAATTTCCGACTCCTCCAATGTTTGGATGAACAAAAGATAGAAATCGGATCCTACTTACTGATCAGAGAGGTGACAAGGTGGTGGAACCTGAAAAGCACCATGGAAGACAAAATAATGTGGGCAAGATTCTTGGAAATCTTTAAGAAGAAATTTATGCTGAAGGCGATATAGAATGCCAAGCGCGTAGAATTCGAGAACCTTAAGCAGCGCGGAACCATGACAGTAGCTGATTATGAAGCAGAATTCACCAACCTATCAGAGTACGCGCCCTATCTCGTGGTCACAAAGGAAATCAAATCTCGATGTTTTGAGGATGGGCTCAAGCACAAGATCCGTAGATTAGTACAACCCCTCTAGTTACCCTTATATGCAGATGTCCTCGATAGGGCAATCCTGGTGGAGCAAGACGTGGACGAGACTCGACGCTACCAGGAGAGAAAAAAATAGAACCAGAATCCAGGAAGATCAAACCACCCCAAGAGAGCTAATTTTGGAAGAAATCAAAGAGGAAGAAATGATAATCAATTAAGGACAATGCCATCATGCCTGATTGCGGAAAGATGCACCAGGGAGAATGTCGCTTAGCAACACAAGTGACATGTTTTGTATGCGGACAGAAGGGACACTAAAACGAGACTGCCCAAATCCAATTACGAGAGCAAAGATGTACTAGTTAGGGGGGCAGAGTCAACCCGCAAGGAAACTGCAACAACAACAATAATCAAAGGCAAGGACGAGCATTTGCTCTTGTTCTAGGAGACCCCAAAATGATAACGGAGTTGTAGAAGGTAGAGTCCTTGTCTGTAATATTCATACATATGCTTTGTTTGATTCTGGATCAATGCATTCATTTATTTCTAAGCCTCACATCGAAAAGATTCAAAGAAGCCTTGAACCCTTGGGATACAATCTACTAGTATCTCAACCCACGAGCAAGAACATTTGTGTTCCTTAGTTTATAAAAATTGAAATGCCTGCATCGAGGGATTATCAATGTCCCTGGACCTGGTCCCTCTAGAAATGACATACTTCGATGTCATCATTGGCATAGACTGGCTGTCCAAGTCCAATGCCAAGATTGAATTTGTTGGAAAATTCGTCACATTTGTAGAATTTGAAGGTGGAGAGTCAAAGCTCGAGGGAGAAAAAGTTGTGTCGCTCCCATGCCTTGTGTCCATAGCAAAAGACTGACGACTTTTTGCTTCCCACCCAAAGTGTATGAAATGTAAGGGATGCCCGAAGCATAGGGCTAAGGACCGATGTAGCAAGTAACTCGTAGGAACGAGGTCGATCCACAGGGAATTCTTGTTGGTATTAGATGAAACGGTCGTAGACTCTTGGGATAGGCTTTGATTTTTAATTGTGGCTTTAGGATCGCCAACCAGAGTTTTCTTGCAATTTTCTAATGTCAACTAAAACGTAAAACTTAAGATTGAAAGGAAGGTTTGGTCATGATTCGGGATTCCTACCATTTAGGGGTCATAAGAGTTCAATTTCTAATTATGATTAAGCTTTGAGACTCAAATTTTAATCATATGAGATTGAAAGCACATTTCATCATCTCCCTAGTAATTTCCCTAGAGAATTCATTTCATGATTCACATCATTGAATCATTCTTAGGACATCGCCTCAAGAAATGTATGTGCCGAATCAATTCGTCTACATACAATCAAGAGGATAACACTAGGAATGTTCATTCAATTATAAAAATTCATTCTCCAAAGAAACACTAAGGAAATGGCCTAATTGAACAATTAATTACCCATCAATGAGTAGGATTCCCTAACCATGACCTCCCCTAAATCACTACTCACTCATGATATAAAGAAAAACAAAGCTAGGAATTAGAGTATTCATGATTTCTAAACAAATTAATGCAAAAAGAGGGTCAATAGATAGAGCAAGGCAAGAGAAACAACTTTAATAGTTAAGAAAAATTCAGAAACTTACTGCAAGAAGATGAATTCAAGCAAAAACTCCAAGAACATTAATGGAGTCCAATGGCCTCCCTAAGCTCCTCTCTATCTCCCAAAAGGCAACAAAACCCTAATTAATTGTAATGGATAAGATATCATACCTAAAAATCGTTCACAACCTTATATAGGTCCTAAAATATCGACCACATTTGGACAAAAATGCCCCCACGAGTCTAAAAATCGAATCAGGAATTTTCTATTTTTTTCACAGAGGGACCGGTCCACGGAGGTATAAGGGACCGGTCCTCCTGTGATCAGTCACATTGAAAAATGAAAGGGACCGGTCCACGGAGGTATAAGGGACCGGTCTTCGCGATTTTTCCAATTTCTCTGATGGGCAAGGGACCGGTCTACAGAGGTGTAGGGGACCGGTCCACTTGGCTGTTTTGCTGTTTTGATGGATTTTGGCCTCCGAAGCTTGTGTTGTGCACTGTTTTGGTCTCTTTACTCCATTTAAGCAATGATTTGCACCCTATCCGGCATCCGGCGCGTCTCCAACCTTCCTCGATCCTCGGTACATCAATGTTTGACTCTAATTAGCCCGCTTTCAAGCATTTCCGTGTTAACAACTCATAAAACCAAGTGAGCGCATCGGGGGAATAAATGAATGACTTTAGAACGTAAAACGCAGAGAAAGGAGCTAAATTAGCCCATGAACATGGAATATTCGGGGCTAATCACAACCCCCAACTAGGACGTTGTTCGTCCCGAACAATGTGGCGCAAAGAAAACTAAGCAATCAATCATGTCCCGCATCAAAACCAAATTCAATCAAAAGAATGAGCAATTAGCACAAAGATTGACATATCAACTCGCAACTAAGCTACCCAGTAACTAGTCAAGCGCTCACGTCATCCATCACTTCAACTCCAAGTCTCACGAAAGGTAAAAAGAATTGTCTCTCATCACTCATACCAATAAAATTGGACCATACCACCCGCTCGTGTTTCGCACCCTAGAAAGAATTGGACGAGTAATTTTTGTCCAAAGAACGTGACAATCGAGAGGCAAACACAACATCAACAAATAATACCATGCAAACTAACAATTCAGCTACGATCCATACGACGCAAGTAACTCACGCGTAAGGAAAGCGGCCATCAACGAGGGCTTTTAGGGCTAAAAGATGTTCCGTGTTCAAAAGAAATGAGTCCAAATACCCCCGGTGTGGCTATGTGGCTTGGTGAAATAAAAGTTAGTGTCACACCAAAGATTACCAAGTTTCCAAAGTTTTCAAACAACACACAATCAACCCAAAACAAGTATCAACTACCAATTATTACATTTCAGACCTCACTACATCGCTCCAAATAAAAGGTCACTCATCACCACCACTTTCTCCAAGATTGTTGCCCTCCTTTTCAACTTCTTCATCCAAACTCTCCTCGCTTTCTGTCTCTTCACTTTCCTCATAATCCTCATCCTCCTCTTCATCACTCGCTTCCTCGTGAACAAATTTTACGTCGTCTTTTTCCTCCATTCTTCCGACACACCATTTCAAATACCTAAAAATTCTATTTTGTTTCTTGTCATTCTTCCTCAATGCTGTCCGAATTGCACGATGCCCCCTTCTTGCTCTCTTTTGCCCTTGTTCAATGTTGCGCTGCTTCTCCATTATGGTATCTTGACGAGCAGCTACGATTTCAAACCATTGTTCCGTCTTTTCTGCGGGTCTCCTAGCCGTGGGCCTTGAAGCCCCAACATGTTCCGGATCAGCCGGATGCGACATTGATCGGCTCTTTTTTACCGAGGCCAAAGTGATTGGTCCGGGAGTTCCCGGCACATATTTTTTGTTTGCTTTGGCCCGGCAACCTGCGGCTATGCACAAAGTAGTTATCATAGCGGGAAAAGGGATGTTACCATTCGTGGCTCCTTTAGACCGGAACGAGCGCATCTGACACCAAATGTAATATGCCCAATCAACAACTTCCTCTTGTGAACCATAAGCAAAAATAAGGTCCCTGTCTTCTTTGGTTGGAGTTTCTCCCTTGCATAGGGACTCACATTATACGCCAAGATCTTGTTGCTCAATCTGTACAATTCTTTCAGTCCACCAGCCATATACCTTCTTGATTGTTGGTGGTATGCTCGAGGCTCTTCTGCTATCGCATCCACTATGTGATCAACCTGCTTGTTCCACTCAAGAGCCGGGTACGGGATTTGGTCGGCTTTCGGACGACGATATGCAAGATACCGTGCTATAACGTCCAGGGTGATTGTTACAGTGATATTCCCCATTGTTGAATCTATGACCTGCCCCTCTTGGATCTCCATGGCCTCATAAAAAGCAATGACCACTGAAACAAGGTAACCATTCACCGGTTGGAAAAACCGCTCCAAACCATGAAAACAAGTAGTGTCAATGATTGCGTGATCTCCGATAGCCTCAATATCCACTTGCCTTTCACAATTAAAATTTCGGGAGTGCAATTTTGCGACCCATGCTTTCAATTCCCTATCTTTTTCACTTGGGCAGCTTCGGCTTGTTTCTGATGGTCACGTGCATCTCTAGCCGCATCCCTGGCAGCACCCAACCCTTCGTTACCTGGCACTCCTGTGGTTTCTGGGATGATGGCCAACCGTTTTCCTTTATCCGCTGTGGTAGGCTTCCTTCTAACAGTCTTTTTGTGCACCATTTTGGCTAGAATCAACACATAAATCAACAATGCACAACCCAATAAACAATCAATTATCCAACAAGTGATTTCCCACACTTAAACCCGCAATTTCATCAATTGAACCCCAAAATCACCAAGATACTCTTCAATGTTCAAGAATTGTTAAAATAGGCTTCAATTGGACCAAGAATCTTCTTAAAAATGATTTAGGGTTTGCAAAACACTCCAAGAATCTTCAAAAATTGAGCGGCATGACAAAAGTTCAATCGATTTAGCCCAGAAAATTTTCAATTGATGTAAAGAGGAATAACATGCAAACACCCATCAATCAATGGATTACAAGCCAAAAGAGGTGATATACACTTCATACACAAGGAAAATCGGAATTAGGGCAACAAATAGGGCATGATTTCCAGAAAATCATGTATATGAGAGAGAAGAAGTGGGTTCCATTGTAGATCAAAGAAAGGAGAGAAGATTGAACTTACATGAGAGAGAGAGAGGGATTCGGGATGGAAATCGCCTTGGAGGGGAAGAAAATCGCCGTTGGAGCTCTCCACGAACCCTTCGAACCAATTTGTAATGCCGCGAAAATTTCCAGAAATCGACTTTAAAAACCCTCATTTAAACCGAAGGGACCGGTCCACGATACCTCTGTGGACCGGTACCTTGCCAAGCAGTGACCTTCAAAACTCCAAGAGACCGGTCCACGATACCCGTGGAGACCGGTTCAAGCTTTCTTGCGCAATTCTCTGACCATGGAGGGACCGGTCCACGGAGGTATAGGGGACCGGTCCTCGCAAAAATCTCAACTTTCTGACTTGAAAAGGACCGGTCCACGGAGGTGTGGGGGACCGGTCCAAGGGCAAACATAGACCTTTTCATCAAATTTCTTCAGCTTTCACTCCGGCTATATGTAGAGCTAAAAAGCAAAGACGGAAGGTGATTCGGCTCAAAATAAGGTTCAAGGGATATGTTATAGTGGTCTTATCATAGAAATAATGCCTCGTATCCTATTAGCCGCACTCCCCACACGTGATATACACTTCGTACAGTATCGAAGCGGAATTAAAATCAAGTGGTGGAAAAGTGACAAACTAATCAACTAGCGCTCACTTTGTAGGCTCACCCGGTGGTATGGCACACAAACAACGAATGAATCTCTACTTGGAATGCGCGAACACTCACTCGATACTCGTTCACTCAAATTACTCCTCGATTTGTCAATCTAAGCACATATTATCCATTCAATTTTCAAAAAAATTGGCTCAAAACACAATGACAAGATTAGTTCCAACAATTCATCCATGACACCACAATGTAGGTACGAACTACCCCTTACCCCCAACTAAAATTTTGCTATGTCCCGAACAAATTAAAAGTTCAAAGAAAAGGGTAGAGAGTACCTCACTTGTGGAATAACGTTACCATTTGTAGAATACCGAATCCTTTTCCCGCTTGCTTAGTGAAGTTCCTGCAAGAAAAACTACACAAGCGCACAAAAAACAAGGATACAATACAACATGGATATTTAGAAACTCTCGGGGTTTTCGGGTAGAGCTCTACTCAACAAGTGGTCTCCCTTATTTTATGGGAGTACCCTAATCGACTTTCAAGCTCATCCGTACTAATGCCAAAAGGTTGGGGGTTTCTCATCCCCCTCGGATTTAACGTCTCCTAGACGTAATGCATTGTTCTCTTAATTAATATTTTCAGTTGATGGATCATCCGAATAAACGGGGTCCAACAACTCCTCCTCGATGATTTCCGGAGGCAAGTGATTTAGGAAAGGTTTTAATCGTTGGCCGTTCACCTTGAGAATGGCCTCACTTCCATTTTTCTTAATTTCCACCGCACCATGCGGGAAAACTTTGTGGACGGTGTATGGTCCGACCCAACGGGACCGAAGCTTTCCTGGAAACAAATGTAACCGGGAATTATACATTAATACTTGTTGCCCTTCCACAAAATTTTTCCAGATGATGGATTTATCATTGTACTTCTTTATCTTATCCTTGTAAATTTTCGAATTTTCGTATGCTTCATTACGAAGGTCCTCCAATTCGTTCAATTGTAGCTTTCGATGCTCACCGGCTTCGGGCAAACGATAATTCATTGCTTTTATTGCCCAAAAATCCCGGTGTTCTAATTCAACCGGTAGATGACACGCCTTACCGTAAACGAGACGGTAGGGTGAGGCACCAAGAACGGTTTTGTACGCGGTGCGGTACGCTCACAACGCATCCGTCAACCGAAGCGACCAATCCTTACGATCCGGGTTGACTGTTTTTTTCCAAAATGTGTTTGATTTCCCGGTTGGCAAGCTCGGCTTGCCTGTTTGTTTGAGGATGGTACACGGTCGAAACCTTATGCATAATTGAATACTTTTTCATCAAATTTGCGAAGGGGCGGTTGCAAAAATGGGTGCCTTGGTCACTTATGACCGCCCTCGGCATACCAAACCGACTCAAGATATTCTCTTTTAAAAAGTGAAGGACCACTTTGTGGTCGTTGGTACGCGTCGGGATGGATTCGACCCATTTTGACACATAATCCACCGCTAAGAGGATGTACAAGTACCCCCTAGAGATGGGAAACGGTCCCATGAAGTCCATTCCCCATAAATCAAAATTTTTAATTATCAAGATAGGTGTCAAGGGCATCATGTTTCTTTTCGTAACCCCTCCCAACTGTTGACACCTATCACACGTCTTACAAAAGTCAAATACATCTTTGAATAATGTCGGCCAATAGAAGCCGCATTGAAGTATCTTAGATGCCGTTTTTTCACAGAAAAATGACCCCCGCATGCCTCGGTGTGGCAAAAGATTATTACATCCCATTGTTCAACATCAGGCACACACCGACGCAAGATTTGATCGGCGCAAACCTTGAAAAGGTAGGGGTCATCAAACACAAAACTCTTGACTTCAAACTAAAACCTCCTCGCATCACGTGGTGTCTAATGGGTGGGTAACCTCCCCGTGACCAAATAGTTAACGATATCCGCATACCAAGGGCAATTGGATACCGCCAACAATTGCTCATTGGGAAAAGTTTCCACAATGGGTGGACTTGAAGAATTTGAGAATTCAAGGCACGACAAATGGTCGGCCACCACGTTTCCACTCCTTTTTTTATCACGAATTGTACTGTCGAACTCTTGTAACAATAGTATCCACCGGATAAGTCTCGCTTTCGTGTCTTGTTTTGTGAGTAAGTACTTGAGGGCCGCATGATCGGTAAATACCACAATGGGTGCCCCAATAAGGTATGAACGAAACTTATCCAAAGCAAATACTATGGCAAGAAGTTCCTTCTCCGTAGTCGTGTAATTTACTTGTGCATCATTAAGGGTTTTACTCGCATAGTAGATGACACAAGGTCCACTCTCCCTCCGTTGTCCAAGGACCGCACCGATGGCATGGTCGCTCGCATCGCACATTAGCTCGAATGGCAAATTCCAATCCAGAGCTTGAACAATGGGGGGCGTGGTGAGACATGTTTTCAAAACAACAAAAGCTTCCTCACATTCCAGAGTCCATAAAATTTTTATATCTTTTGAAAGCAAGTGACAAATTGGCCTTGAGATTTTACTAAGGTCTTTTATGAAACGCCGGTAAAAACCGGCGTGGCCAAGGAAAGAGCGCACTTTTTTAACGGTTTTCGGACTCGGAAGTTTGGAAATCAATTCAATTTTTGCTTTATCCACTTGGATTCCTTCTTTTGAGACCACATGGCCTAGCACAATCCCCTCCGTCACCATAAATTGGCACTTCTCCTAATTTAGGAATAAGTGTATTTTTTCACATCTTTCAAGGACGGAGTCGAGATTCTCTAGGCACGACTCAAAACTATCCCCCAAAACCGAGAAATCATCCATGAAGACCTCAACTATCCTCTCCACCATGTCGAAACAAATGCCTAACATACAACGTGAAAAGGTACCGGGCGCATTGCACAAGCCGAATGACATGCGCTGGAAGGCATAAGTTCCGAAAGGGCAAGTGAATGTTGTCTTATCTTGGTCCTCAAGTGCGACCTCGATTTGGTTATAGACCGAGTATCCGTCTAAAAAGCAATAAAATGCGTGCCCCGCGACCCTCTCTAGAATTTGATCGAGAAATGGTAGAGGGAAGTGGTCTTTTCGCATGCACGAATTCAATTTTCTATAATCTACACAAACCCGCCATCCGGATGTTAAACGGGTAGCAACAAGCTCGCCATCATCGTTAGGTTGCACGGTAATACCGGCTTTTTTTGGAACGATTTGTATTGGGCTCACCCATTTACTATCTGAGATGGGGTATATAATTTCCGCATCCAAAAGTTTAATGATTTCTTTACGGACCACATCTTTCATGATTGGGTTAATCCGTCTTTGTGGTTGACGGCTTGGTTTTACATCCTTCTCTAAAAAATGTGATGGGTACAAACGACCAGACTTATGCCATGTAAATCGGCAATCGTCCAACCAATTGCACCCCTCCTCTCCTTTAGGACTCTCATCAATCTCTCCTCTTGCTCTTCCTCTAGGTTGGAGGAGATCACCACCGGATAAGTCTCGTCCATGCCCAAATATGCATATTTCAAATTTGATGGCAATGGCTTCAACTCTAAAATAGGCGGTTGAACACTCGAAGGAAGTGGTTTTCCCTCCAACCTAGGTAATTCTTCGAATTTGGGTACTCAATCACCCACTCTACATATTTGCTCCTCTTCATCCAACACGGAATCCAAAAAATTTACTTCCGGTGACTCCAAAAACAACAATTCGTCACTAGTCAAACACACCTCCAAAGGGTCCTTATACAACAACTCATCGACATGCTTTTGGATCAACCCCTCAATCATACTCACCTCGTGTACGTCCTCATCATCCCCCATTTGGCTACTAACATTGAAAACATTCATTTCCAATGTCATGTGTCCAAAAGTGAGCTTTAGCAAACCATTCCGACAATGAATAATCGCATTTGATGTTGCGAGGAATGGCCTACTGAGAATTATAGGCGTTTGAGATGCTTGATTGGTTGAAGAAAAAGGGCATG
>NMUG010004601.1:0-13717 GCA_002855965.1 Monotropa hypopitys | reverse complement strand
TTTTTAAACATAAAAATTGTTTTTTTTGTTTTTTACAAAAACTATTTTGATTCTATTTTTTCTTTAACTACATAAATATTTGATTTTGTAATTAAATTTAAATGAGTGAAAATTTGAATTGTTTTACTCAACTTTGATTTTTTTTAGTTTTTTACAAACAAATTTATACGGAAAATACGAATCGAGAGTCGTTACTCATTATGAGTGCCGAAGTCATTCTAAAATATCGAAGGCACTACTAACACTTGAATTTTCATCGTATCCTTATATATTGTGTTGCGTTTTTATTCTGTCGTCATTTATCATTAGTGCTAAATGCACGAATCAATGCCAAAGGCACTACTAACATCCGAAGTTTTATCGTACTCTTAGGTATTGTGTTGTGTTTTTTATTCTGTCGCCATGTGTCATTGGCACGGGCTATCACTAGTATTGTCTATTTTACATATCCTCGATTTAAATATATATTCTTTAACTTTTTTATTTTTCTTACATTTTTTTGAAAAAGAACAATAGTTTTTTATGAGAGAGAAATTAGTAAAAAATAATTGTTTGTGAATAGTAAGTATATTTGACTAGGTACTATATCAAAAAACAAATTTACCTGGTCTTTATTAAGACTATTGGATGGCTTAATTTGTGCATTTTCCAGGTAAAATAACTAAAATAACATTTTACCTAGTTTCTTGTACATGATGTGAGAAAAGAGAAAAAAATTCCAAATCAAAAAGACTATTTTATCTTTTATCTTTGTCATTTTGTTCCCTGTTCAAAAGTTAATGTCCCAATTTCATTGCTTTATTCAGACATTAACTTTTGAAATGTATGTTTCCACTCGAAAGTTGACTTTTGAAATTCATGGTTTCAATCGAAAATTAACTTCAGAACAAGCTATATTTTGTTTTTTTTTTGTTCGAATACTAAGTTCCAAAATTCATGGCTTCATTCGGAAACTAACTTTCAAGTGAATCTGTGAATTTTAGAATTTAATATCTGAACGGCAAAAACGAACGAAATGAGGGATAAATTGAGAGTTTCTCCAGAAGATAGACTAGGTCGGATAAAATCTTTGTCAACCAATTCTCGTAGTTGCGTCTTCAGCACCTTTAATTTTGCAAGTGTGATATGATATGGTGCTCTAAAGTTTGGTTGAGTTTTGGGAATAGTTTCGATACTGAATTCTATCTCTCGGTCGATAGGCATTCCTGATAATACTTCAAGGAATACTTCGGGGAAATCACGTACTACTGGGATATCGAATAATGAGTAGCTCTTTGGCATTGTGGACGAAATATTGTAGAGATATCCTTGACATCCTTTTTGCAAAAGTCGTCGAGCATGCGCCATAGATACGAAACAAGGGGTGAAGCAACTCATTCTCCCCTAAGCTTGGTCTCTCCTTGTTTAAGTCCTAGAAAGGTCACACATGTCTCCACACAATCGATCTTTTGCCTTGAATTGGGACAACCAATTCATACCAATGATGGCGTCAAAGTACATCATGGCTAGGGGGATCAAGTCTACTTGCGTACATACTCCATTTATAGAGACTTCGCAATTCTTATAGACAGATGAGCATAAGACTCCCTTGCTCATAGGTTGGGATACAATCAAATTGTATTCTAAGGATTCAAGGACTTTATCAATCCTCTGGGAGTGCGATTTCGAGATAGATGAATGAGTAGAACCCGAATCAAACAAGGCATAAGTAGGAATTCCATGGATAAGAATTCTATATGCCATATCGGCTTCATCATTCCTGGAATTTCCAAAGACTAATGCAAAAGCTTTGTCGTGCCTTTGATTGCGATCTCCTTGTGGATTATTCCTGAGAGCTCTAGCATGGTGTTTGATCCCCATAGTTGGCTTGGGACAATTTCTTTTGTAGTGGCCCTCCTGACCACAACCATAGCACACGTTGAGTATTTTATATCCTCCATCTGGGTTACCTTGCCTTCTCCGCTCGTTGTCTCCTTTGGTTGCTCCGAAATTAGTCCTCTTGTGGTGGCCAGTCCTTTCTGTCGTTTTCTTTCTTGGTAGCATCTTGTTTCCTCCACATCTTGTTCCACAAGGATTGCTCGATCTAAAACGTCTGTGTAGGTTGACAGTTGAAGAGGTCGTACAACCTTTCGAATCTTTGGCTTCAATCCATCTTCGAAGCGTTGCGCCTTCATTTCGTTAGTGGCCACTAGGTATGGTGTGTATGCTCCGAGATTAGTGAATTCAGTCTTATACGCAGCCATGATCATAACTCTACGTTGCTTCAGGTGTTCAAACTCCATCTTCTTAGCGGTCTACATTGCACAAGGCATGAATTTCTCTCAGAAGATTTCAAGGAATCTTCTCCAGCTCATCTTCGACTCCATAGCACTCTTCAGGCTCCACCATCTATTGGTTTTTCCTTCTAGTAGATAAGACCCAATCTCGACTTTTTGTTGGCCTGAACATCGGAGTAGTTGGAAGTCCTTTTCCAACGCGACAATTCACTCATTTGCTCTAACTGGATCCATTCCTCCTTGAAAGGTGGACGACTTCAAGTTCAAGAATTCTTTTACAATAGCCAAGTTGGCAGCTTATTGTGTTAGATCAACCAGAACTTCTCCCCTACCATTAGGTGGTGGCTCGTTAACTGGTCCAGGTTGGTGAAAGTACTGTTGAATCATTTTCTGTTGTGTCTAGATGGTTCCAACTAACGTTATCACTATGTTAGGTAGTTCAGTTATTTCGTCGCGTCCTTGGTCGTTCCCTTGACCGTTCGCGCGAGTGTTAATCATTCTGCTAAGAAAGAATAAGAATCAGGGCAAGGTATTTTTATTAAAATGATAGGTTAAGCTTAGGCAACCATCAAGCTAGTATGTGTCTGATCACATGACAAAATACTCCGGATAACCAGAGAAAATACATAAATTGACTACTCATCATCAGAGTCACTAGGCTAATCGTATGGAGGGTAAACCCACTCCTCGCGATAAATGTCAAAGTCTTCCTCAATATTGAGTGGATCATCGTCCAATCCATCTTCCAACTCAAGGTCCCCTCCTTGATCTTGTCATTCCAAAGGGTCTTCTTCCTCTTCTCCCATTTCTTCGTCCACCGGATTCAATTCGGCATTATCACCATACAGGACACGGTTTATTGCTCCTCCCATTAGGTACTCGAATTCCTAGTGCTGAATTGACGCTCTAGCTATGGCACAAGCGTGCTCTAGAAGTCGCAAGTGGTAGTTGATCATGACCCGAATCTGTTTGTTCGGACTCGTCTTCAAATCAGATTGCGACTCGTGCTACAGTATCAGAGGTTATGGATACTTAGTAAGAGATAGCTTGCTCTCAGATAGCTTCCTACCCTTCTTCCTCATCCTCGGGAACCATTTCGTATGGTCCCATCTCGTGTGGTCCCTCAGAGTCATCACTGGAGTATCTGTCGCTGCTAGAACTACTACTAGACATGGCTAAAGCACATATATATATTTATATATCAGAATATAAATAGCATGACACATTCATCTCTAAGGTTTAATATGCTTCCAAGTTTTTGTTTCCTAGGTGCAACTAGGGAGTGCCTTGATCCTAACTCTGGGCTTCATTCGAAATCTGATAACTATGCTCTGATACCACTTCTGTCATGACCTAATCATGCATGGTCCATGACCGGCCAACGAGCAAGCTCGCGAAAGACCCTAATTAATGAGTTAAGGGATTCACCAAATGAATTTAATTAAGTAATTTGCAAAAGACGTGAAAATACCCATAGAGTGCACTTTATTACCCACATACTTAATACAACATGAGTTATATTTAGACTAAGCCAAAATAAAGCTGATACACAAGAGTACATCAAAATCTATAAACTGCTAAGCCATGCCCCTAAGCCTGCTCCTTCAATGCTGAAAAAGGTTTTATAAAAATGCATAAGCTTTAAGCTAGAGTGAATACAATACATGCCATATTTACTAGTTTCAAGGACAACCACCATCCCTGCAAAACAAAGCAGTGCAGCAATATAATAACAGAGGCTCAATAGCCCATAAGCATATAGTTATTGGTCCTCTAGACCGTATCAGATTTTCGGCATATTCCATGCATGTTCTTTGCATCTAATGCGTATTGATGGCATTCAAGCATTTTGCCAATGATAATCAGATTGTTCAATAGTCACGCTAATCAATTACAACCAACCATGGTACTAGTATATAGGGGAGCTACCCCGTATAATAGATAGTGTTGTGATATCACTCAGTGACCATCTGGCAATGGTCTCATCCTTATAACCGTCCCTGTCTGCTAGTATCAGATCCTGCCCCCAACACCGGGCACAACCGCTTATGACCATTTTTCGTGGTCATGTCATGTTCGTGCCGACAAATCAAGAAAACATTTACCATTGTTTGCCGATGTATAAAAAGGAGTTTCACTTGATCTTCTCATCAAGATTTACAATATAATAATATTGGGCTCAATAGCCATACGAGTACATTGTCAAAACAGAGTGAGCATGTAAGAAAAGAACGAGTAATTAAGGCATGTAGAGATTCACCTTGTTTGATTTAGATTTATTCCTCAAATTTGTTCACAATGATTCACAAGCCTCTAACCTGGCATCAATATCATAAAAAATGGGTTGTGATTAATCTTAGTCGGACCATCAAGGTTTCTGCCGAGCTGAGCTGTCAGACCATACTTTGGCCTACCAACTCCTGGCTCAAAAGGTACATTAGTCGAGCTTTTAAAATCACTGGTCATACGTCAAATAGGCCAGGAGGCTTTATTGGCCGAACGCTAATAGCTTGTGTCGAGCACTAAAAATGGTTGGGAAACACAACATTGGGTCAACGATGCTCTACACGTCGTTCAGTGCATTCATCAACGACGCTCTGCACATCGTTCCCTATGTGTCTATGGTCTTAGATCATTCATTAAAGCAAAACCATCACCTAGGGTTTCTTGGATCATCATTTGAGGTAGGGGTTTCTATGCCTTTTGTTCCTAATATTGGTCTTCTCTCTTCCCCCTCAAACTTTTCTATGACAAATGTTATGTTCCGCGAATTTAGAGTTACGAGTTGTATAAACTCTTAAATTTCTTGAGTATATGGGTTCATTTGTATCTCATTTGGTTCCCTACGAACTTAATTTCTAGATCCCTTGGTCATTTTGGAAAACCCTCAATTTTTATAAAAATCATAGATTTTCCTAAATTGTTGAATAATTGGAGATGGTGTTGATTTATGTATTAGTATTGTGTTAGTTGGATCTAGGAAGTGTTTTGAAACATTGAAATCTCAATTTGAAACATTGTTCATAAAACTCATGTTTTGGGTCAAGTCATAAGGTTAGGAGGTGTTTGCCCTAATATAGTCAAATTGAGATTTAAAATGCTGTAATTGAATAAGTGGACTAAAAATGAGAGATTATCTATGTTGACTATGTTTATATGAGAAATCATTCCTCGGGATTTTGATCCCTGAGTGGCTGATTTGCACTCACGACATTGCGCAATGGAGGCTTGACTGAGTCATCCCGACGGGTCGGGTAATACGAGGAATTTATACGGTTAGTTTAGCTGACGGGCTACTAGCACGGAAATAATCGAAACCTAATAACTCTTTGATATTGATATTGATATTATTGGTCCCTTGAATTCGTCAAGATTGACATTTTATACTCCATTGATTTGTCAATGTGTAAGAAATGGTTAATGGTAAACTAATCTCCTTGATTCTTGTCAAGTTGAGCATTTTGGAAGAATTTGGTAACTTGCTAGTTTTATCTCCCTTGATTAGTCAAAGTTGAGTCTTTTGGAAAATAATCACACTTGGGTCTTAAGTCTAATAATAGTAATATGAGTCAAATGGTATTGAAATTGAAAAGAGATCCATATGCCTGCATATTTAACATTCTTTGCCCTAGAATACATTCAACCCAATTTTAGAGATATTTGGATATAAATTTCTCTACTAGGCTGTTGCCTAACCCTCTATTTTTAGGTACCTCGTTCCATTTGGATTGGAGATGCATACTTCCTGGTTCTTTGTCAGGCATTGGAGTTTGCCTTCACAATAGATGATAGGTTGTTTTCCTTTATCAGTCATTGTATCTTCATCTACTTTTCAGTTATAAATTTGTAAAGGATTGTAATTATATTTCTCTTCATTGCATGTGAATGTCTTAATTGTATACATTTCATCTGTCATGGGTGTTGATTCTGTCACACCCCGAAAATTTTAAATTCATTTATTGGAGAATTAATTGGGAATTTATTTCTCAATTTTAGTAATTTTATTAATATTCTCCTTTTTCCTCCCCTTGTTATATTTCGAAATGGATCTCAGTCCATTTCCCCCCTTATCTCTACATATCGAAATGGGCAGCATGCCCATTTCCCCTTTTGGCCAGTATATCGAAATGAGGTTGCCCCCTTTGACCCTTCATTTTGATATGACATGTTGTCTGTCCATCTTTTCCCCCTTTATATTTCGATATACCACCCCCTGGGTATATCGAAATCTAGTTTTTCGATATGGGGTCTTGCCCTTTTTGCCTTCATTTCAATATGCTTCCTTGTGGGAGCATTCCAGTAGGATCCTTCATTTCGATGCTCATTGAATTTCGATAGGAGCATTTCGATATGCATCTTTACATATCGATATGCACCCTTATTGAATTTGAGCAGTAGTGTTTGCATTTCGATATGCACCTGGTGCATATCGAAATGCATATCAGTGAGCCTTGCATATCGATATGCAAGGTGGTGCATATCGATATACACTGTGTTTGGGGCTTGTTTGATGAGAGTGTATTTCGATATATGCCTTATGCATATATCGAAATATTGTGTTCGGGCAGAGTTTGTGGGATTTATATTAGGGACATTTTAGTCATTCTTGGCCCCGTATATATATGTTTGGAAGAGAGAGAAAGCCTTAACTTATTCATTTTCGGCCTCCCCTCCCCTCCAGCTCCCATAAGTTTCTCTCTCTCCCTCATCTCTCTCGAATTCTCTTTCTCTCTCTCTCTCTCTCTCCTCTCATTTGACCCCTCTCTCTTGGGTGTTTGAAGGTTTGCCCTTCATCAACATCGGAGAGCGTCGTGAGAGCACCGTGGTGGTGTGCTTGGATCGTCCATCCGCGAAGGATCTCTCTCCTAGAGATTTTTGGTTCTCGGCAATTAACTGGGTAACTCTTCCTATTACTTTGTGTGTGTATGTATGTGGTAGCTTTTCCCCTTGTATCTCCCCCTCTAGGTTATTCCTCTAGAATTTGTTAGAGTTTATTTGGTGTGGGTTTGACTTGGGAAACCTTGGACCCTATACTTATGTCGACTTGTGGTCTAGGAAGTGTTTCCTCTTAGCTTTCAAATTTATGAAGGCCGGGTGTTCGTAAAATTGTCTAAGTAGATGTGGGAGTCACTCTTGAGGTCATTGATGTATGTGGTTACATTGTGGTGACATTGGGTGTCTTAGGAACCCAATGATCACTACGTGTTTGATAAAATGTCACTTGGGGGCTTGAGGTATCATATGTCTGTTTGGGTGATTAATTGGATGGACTAGGGCTAGGCATAATTCTAGAATCATTAAGCCTCCAAATTCTAATAAAACGCCATTCATAGTTTTGAATTTGGTTGGGAGTGGTGTGTCATGGTTTACTTGATTGGATGCCTTGTGGCCTTTGGGCATGGCATAATTAACTTGGAGCCACTTGAATTGGGTGAACACTTGGTGTATTTAATTGGGTGGGTTATGGCATGTCGTGTCTCCCTTTGAGGATGAATAATCCAATGTCCAATATTGCAATCCAAATGTTTGAAAGGTTTACTCAATGAATTTAATGAATGCCAATATGAAAACACTCCAAGAGAGTATTGTTGAACAATCTTGTATTCACTTAAGAGAATTGAACTTTCATATATTCAAATGTATTCCAAGATAAAAGAAGAATGTATTAATATATATTATATACCCTTGGATGTATTCTAAGCGGCGGGTTTCTAATGTATTCCACTCAGCCCTTGTATTCGTCGAGTATGTGGACTTGAGCATTGTATTTAGGTGTATTCTAGAGATATTGTGCAATGGGGGTTTGACTGAGCCCTCTCGGCATTCCAGGGAATCACTAGGAAAATGTATTCATACCGGGAGTTGGTTGACGAGCCTCTCCTTGGTCGTTCACATAAGTCACATACTCCAACTATTTTCATATTATATGAATTCTCGTATGTATTCCTAAATTGGTGTATTTTGTATTAAGTGTCGGACATGTATTTCTAGTCCGGACATAGTATGTATTCTTCCTCGGGCATTCCGTGTATCCAGTTCTGAGAAGATGTGTCTCATGTTAGGCATTCTATGTATTCAGCCTAACATGATCTTGGAATTTCATTGTCTTCCCCAAGGCACATGTATATTCATTGATGGTATTTCATGTATTCCCCCATCCTTGATTGTATCGAGCATATGGATTTCATGTATTCTCCACATGCCTTGTATTCTCCTATGGTAGGACATTCCGGCAATATGTGTACCCTGCTAGGAATCTTTATTCCTAATATGGTACCGGCTATTGTATTCGTCCGAGGTCACATATGATACCTTCTACCATCGGGGAGCCTATATGTATTATTGTATTAAAAAGAAAGGAAATCATATGAATCAATTATTGTATTGAATCCCAAACTATTATGAATAAAATACGATATGGATAGTCTTGGTTAGTATTGGTGTTGGCTCGGATCCCTTTGGTCTTAGGGAAGTTTGAGTAGTATCTTGCCTTGGCTAGCTTTGGTTTACTTGGGTATGAGTTCCATGCCCATCTTGGTTGACTTGGATGTAGCATAGGGTCTCCCCTTAGTTACCTCTTTGTTTGAGGTTTGGTGTCTCACCCTTGGGTTAGAGTTATATTGAATTGATATTGAGTCTTGTTTGAGGTATTTTGAGGAGTAGCGTCGGGTCAGCACTTTTACTTCTACTTCTTTTCCTTCTCCTCCTTGCATGTGGACTTGTGGGTTAGCGTCCACCATATGCATGCTTGGTAGTAGTTGGTTGTTTCTCATTTAGCTATGATTTGATCAGACCCTCCTTCCTTTCCCCCCTAGTTGTGTTTGCAGGCCGAGAGTGCTTGGCTTGGAGCTTGGAGTTGTTGTTGGTATCCTTGGAGGTTTCTCCTCCATGTACCTTTAGTTTTAGTTGTTCTTTTAGTTCTAGTTGTTCCTTATTGTAGTACTTTATTGTTCTTCTGCTCTTATACTCTCTCTCTATTTATATCATTGTATCCTTATAGTGAAACTTTATTCACTTATTGGGTAGCCCATTGTTGTAATAATATAGATAATGAGTCTCTCTTATCTTTATTATTTGTTTTCAAAAAATGGTTTCAAAATTTTGGGCTATTACAATTGGTATCAGAGCTTCCGGTTTGAATACCTTGGAACCGTTGAGAGACACTTAGTCTCGTTGGGTTCTTCTTGCACATTCCATAAACCATATGTCATTTGTGCATGTCATGTACCTCTTGGTGTGTTTTGATCCTCCTCCATGGATGTTGAGTTTCTACATCCCTCTATTGTTGAGTATCTCGTATTGGTGGTGGTTTAGACCTCAATTCCTCCTTGTGGTTGTTTCAGGATTGCATCTCTTTCTTATGCCTTGGCATCTAATTATTTTCCTTTCCTCTTGCGAGGTAGCTCGATGGCTGCTAGGCATATTGTTGATCTTGATCGATCTGTTCGTGGTAGAGGTCGTCGGGTTGATCCTATAGAGGATCCTATTCTTAGAGGAGAAGTGCCGGTAGTTCCAGGTCAGTTAGCTCGAGAGTTGCAGCTGCTTTTGTTGAAGCCAGTAGGGTGGCGAGTGTTCCTGTGGATGATAGAAGAAGTGGAGCCATTAAGGCGATGAAGCAGTTTCGTAGCATGGATCCTCCTCGGTTCAACGGTGAAGGCGATCCCCTCGAAGAAAATCATTGGCTTTTGGGAGTTCACAAGATTCTTGATACCTTGGAAATCCTTGAGGATGGCATGAGGATTTATTTTGCCACTTGTCAACTCATTGGTGAAGCTAATGAGTGGTGGAATTCTGTTCTTGAGGCCATGAGAGATGCCAGGAGAATGGCAGTATTGGGTGATCGTCCAACGAATGTCAACCCTTTGGAGGGCATGACTTGGGTGCAATTTGAATCTGCCTTCGAAAGTCAGTATTTCCCCGAGTCTTATCGTGATCAGCTCCGGGAGCAGTTTGAGAAGTTAGAGCAAGGTGACTTGTCGGTGTCACAGTATGCCATCAAATTTCAAGCGTTGCCTCGTTTCGCAACCGATTTGGTGAGTTCCGAAGATAGGAAATGTTGCAGGTTTGAGAAAGGTCTCCATTCATCCATCAAATTGTTGGTGGTGAGTCAGAGGATTCATGATTTTGCCAGCATTGTGGAATGTGCTAGAGTGATCGAGCCTAGTAGGGATCCAGAAAAGATATCCAGTGAAGTGAAAGTTTGGGAGCCTTGTCGTCAATCGGTGACAACCAGTTCTTCATCCGACAATCATAGCAGGAAAAGAAGCAGAGAATTCTCCAATCGTTCTCATGAATCCGTTGGGTTGGCACCATCTATGGTGCAGAGTGTGCAAAAACTATCCCTGGTGGGCCGAGTTGTTTGCCATAGGTAAAATGAGCCTGGCCACTACCGTTCGAAGTGTCCTCTTAACACTTGTTTCCACTGTAGCCAGTCTGGGCATGTGGCTAGGCATTGTCCTCATAGGATAGGAGTTCAGGAAGAGTTCGAGTCGGTGCAGCAAGTTGGTGATGCTCGTGACCGTAATCAGCAGAAGAGTCCCCAGTATCCGTCTTTGTCTCGTGGATATTCTTCTAATAGGGTATTCAGTCCCAGTTGTGGAGCAGCTTCTTCCACTCCGGTTCATCATTTAGTGCAGAAGGATGGTCATGTGGGTCATCCTACGACTCAGGGCAGAGTCTATATGCTTCCCTCCGTTGACCCTCAACCTTCTGATCCTCGCCCTTCTAGATCGTAGTTTGGGATATTTCTTTTGATATCCTTGTTGAAGATTGTATCTCCCCTTGGGGTTGTTTTCTTGTTGTATTTTGTGGTTATGATCTAGTGGATCGTAGATCCACCTTTGTATTGCATCGTTGGACTCCTTTCTTATTGTTGGAAATTCTATCTTGTGATTGTTTTGGAAGGTTTTGTACCCTTTCTACTTGCTTCCCTTGTTATATTTTCCATTCAATGTTGGTGTGGGAAATCCTTGTTGATGTAATTTGTTGACCTTATAGTCATAAATCCTTGAATCGCGGTACGTTGGGTACAAATTGCATATTGGTGGTCTAGAATTGGTGTGCGTTGATGCTATGCCATGGTTGTTTGGGGCTAGCATGATTGCATTTTGGTGTGTGTGTGTGTGTTGGTGTTTCTTTGGCTATGTGATATACGTTTGATGTGTGTGAATTGGTTTGAGAAGAGCTATCGGCCGGGGCATCTGTCTTCTGCTAGTATTCCTAAGTCTTATCAGGAAGCTCTTTATCATCCGGGATGGCATTCTACTATGGAAAAAGAGATGCATGCTCTATCATTGAATCATACTTGGGATCTGGTTCCCAAGCCTTCTGGAGCCCATATTGTTGATTGTTGTTGGGTATTTACCGTTAAACACAACCCTGATGGTACTGTTGATCGACTAAAAGCTTGTCTTGTGCCAAAGGGATTTACTCAAACCTATGGGCTCGATTACATTGAGACTTTCTCCCCCGTTGCCAAACTCAACTTTGTTCGCATTATTATCTCTTTTGCAGCTAATCTTGACTGGCCTCTTCGTCAACTGGATGTCAAAAATGCATTTCTTCATGGCAAACTCTTAGAGACTGTTTATATGGCTCAACCTCTGGGTTTTGAGTCCAAGGGAAAGTCTATGTGTCATCTTCACAAATCTATCTATGGCCTCAAACAATCTTCCCAGGCTTGATTCAGCAAATTTAGTAGCATCGTCTTGTCTCATAGTATGACTCAAAGTCAAGTTGATCATTCAGTATTCTTTACAAAGACCACTCGTGGTATTGTGATTCTTGTGGTATGCGTGGATGATATTGTCATAATTGAGAGTGACAGTATTGGGATTCAAGTATTGATTCGACATCTTTGTTCTAGTTTTCTCACCAAGGATCTAGGCAATCTTCGGTATTTTCTTGCTATTGAAGTTGCTCGTTCTAAAGCAGGCATCGGTCTATCTCATCGGAAATATACTTTCGATCTCTTGAGAGATACTAGATATCTTGGTTCTAAACTAGTTACTACTCCCATGGAGACCAATCTTAAACTTATGCCTGATGATGGTGAGTTGATTGATGACCATGAGTTGTATCGGAGACTTGTGGGTAAACTTTTTTACCTTACTATCACTTGTTCTGATATCTTCTATACAGTCAGTATTGTTAGTCAATTTATGACCTCTCCTCGTGTTCCTCATATGGAGGTTGTTGTTCGTATATTAAAGTATCTTAAAAGTGCTCCTGGTCATGGACTTCTCTGTAAAGCTTCTGGACATCTTCATATAGAAGGATATACAGATGTTGACTGGACCGGATCTCCTGTTGATCGTCATTCTACCACTAGATATTGCACTTTTATAGGTGAAAATCTTATGACATGGAAAAGTAAAAAATAGTCCGTTGTAGCTCACTCTAGCGCTGAGGCAGAATATAGAGCAATGGCTCATACCTCCTGTGAATTGACTTGGTTGTGTACTCTTCTACATGAATTTGGAATTCCAGTTCATGATCCCACTCCACTATATTGCGATAATCAGGCAGCTATTCACATTGCTAACAATCTAGTTTTCACGAAAGGACCAAACACATCGATGTTGATTGTCATTTTATTCGATCAAAAGTGGAGTCTAAAGAGATATGCACTCCATTTGTTCCTTTAGGCTCCCAACTTGCTGATATTTTTACAAAGGCTCTTTCCAAGGCTTCCATTGACTCTATTTGTTGCAATCTTGGACTATACGATGTATATGCTCTAGCTTGAGGGGGAGTGTTGAAGAATATTTGTGTATCAATTAGGAATATTGTAATTAATCAATATTGTATTGTGTATCAATTAGGAAGATTGAAATTAGCCAAATTAGGTAGGATAATTGATTAGATTAGATTTGATTTCGCTTTCTTTATTTTCGGTTGTACCCAGTTGATGACGTGATTTCTGGTTCTTCCTCTTCTTGCCTTCGAGTCCTGCAAAGACAATCTTGACACCGGTGTGATGCTTGTCCAAAAATCCTCAAATGCTTAAGTTAGCCTTTTTGTTTTCAGTGAAAGGGCAAGGAATTCAAGAGATAATTTAATTACAGAAGTATTCTCGTACCTGCTATCATAACTTTCTTGGAGGTTATATACTTCTCCTCTCTTTTAGGAAATTCTCCATAGTTTTATGCAACCTTTCCTTAACCGTTCCACACGCTCCCACTATTCTCGGTGTACATCACGCTATTCTGGTATTTCATCCTGTGGAATCCCTGTTTCAAATATAGAATAGACGGGAAATAATTAATTAAGGCCCAAAGACACGTGCCCGTCACAATTATTCTGGTTACCGAAGTCTTTCCATTAATCCCAGTTCTGAGCTGAGGTCCCGATAGCAAGGTCAGTCTAATAATGACTTCAGGGATCACCTGAGGTCTAGTCAGTGGTGTTAAGCTCTTAGCTCGGTACCACCAATCAGCTAC